>VZTL01062164.1:17917-28813 GCA_013400535.1 Scopus umbretta | reverse complement strand
GGGATTTTTGAAATAACGTGATGAAATATCTGGGTGACTACACGGCCAATTTTAAGCAGCCAATTTGAAATTTCTGGTTGGTAGCGCACCAAGGGAGTGCAAGGTTCAAAAGCTGGCCATCACACAACGTGTTTCACAATGAATTCGGACTGTTTTTCTAACCCAGCTGTCTTGTTTAAAAACCAATGCAACCCTCCAAGGTATACAAATAATTAATTTCAACCCTAGCTCTAAAGCAGCAGCTCCCAAACTTTCTTTCCCGGCTACGACCTCATTTTACAGACCAGTGACTCCATGCAACCCCAAACAGCAGAATAAATATCGGACAAAATGAAATTTCTGTCAGGCTCATGACCTCGCTCGTAACTTCCCCAAACCTCATTTCGGGGCCATCACCCCGCTTTGGGAACGGACACAGTCGTAACACAAATGATGTTCGAAACGCAGACCCACCTCCAGATGTGAGCCGGCGGGGCTCAGGGAGCCACCAGTGGCTCCGAGGCCATAGATGGGAGACCAACACCCGAAATACAAGGCTCAGGAGCTACGTGCACCATCCCTGCTCATCCTTTGCGGTCCCGGGCTTACCTTGGAGACCTCTGTGCTGCTGCAGCAATGGCAAGGAGGGCGCCTCAAAACAAAACCTTCTTTTATCCCAGGGGTCCAGCGATGTCCATGGGGTTTCGCCCGGCTATACCCAAACCCACCCCGTAGCCCAGCTCTCTTCAGCCGGTTTCACGAACAGCAAAGACCAAAATGTGGATGTTACTTAACAGCATCATAAATAAATCCCCTTCAAATTACCTCCCTTGGTATTTTTTATTGCTACAAGACAAATTTTAGCTTTAGGGGAACTACGGTGCTTTTTGTACACTGCTGAGGATGCAGTCAGTGTTACAGACATAAATTATGAAGTAAAGTGACCTGCTACCACTATGTAAATCTGGTAGCAGGAGCTAAGATTAGAATTAAGGCATTTTTGGTTCCCAGATCAGATCCTACACAATTATAGGCTTGCAGCCAACTGTACAAATGGGACCTTTCTAGGCTGGGTATCAGAGACCAGAAAGGGGAAAACAAACAGCTAGAATCACTTCACAAACACTTATCTCCTCATCTCTGGCCCCAAGTTCATGATTTTAGTGTCATCCCTGATGGTGGCGACTTAGACAGTAAAAAAGGCAACCAGGAAGTTCGTGCAAAACTGATGGGGTAAAGCGAAACAGGTCCTGGGGACAGATGTTTTTTGCCATCTGCCGTCTTTTTGCCATATATTTTAAAAGGTGAGAAATCCCCAGAATGGTTTAACTGGCAGGTTGGATCGTGAGCACGGCCGTAACGCCTGCAAAGCGACATTCGCTCTGCGCACAAACTGCTTCCCAGGTCCGCAACCTGAACGTTAAACATTAGGATATTCCCACACATGTGCGGAAAACCAAGGGTAAAAATTGAGTCCTTTGGCTCCCTATTGCCGTTAAAATTAATTGCCACATAAAATTGCTGATTCCTACCAAATGAAGCTATACAATTTATCAACTCAAGGATAGAGCAAACTCACTAGTGGTTTAAATACATTACCTGAATTATTACTAAATTTTGCGCCAGTGACAGTTTTATGGATCATGTAGGTTTTATAAATTCGTTAGTACGGGACTAACTTTCAAAGTAAACAAAGACATTAAACAAACATCGCAATACTGTGTTTACACGCAAAACAGATTTTCCTTTCCAAAGCCACGCTGGGATACTCGGAGGAAAAATATGAAAGCCGCTGCGCCGTAACACTTCGTGAAGGCAAAACGTGGCCGTTCATTAGCACCCGAGTCGGCGAGGGCTGAGCTCAAACCTGTATTCTTCCCTGCCGCCGGCCTCATAGGTGGCAGGTCATCGTCAGGCTTCTGATTCAGCCTCCCCAGGCTCTGCAATTGTTGAAGCATCTTTTCTATACCACAAAAGGAGACTGGACCGGCTCCAGAACCCTTTGCAGTCATGGCATCTTTCCATTGATTTCAGCGGGCTTCAAATCAACGACATTACATTGCTTAATTAAAGGGACGCTGTCATCCGGAATCTACTTCATTTCAACCAAAGTTAAAACCGGTTTGGGGACCAGCGCCTGGGTGAATCCCCCTGCCCTTTTCCCATTTTCCCTCCCAACTGATATAGGAAATACCTGCCCAGCTGACACAGGACCTGAACACAAGGGAGAAAAATTGCATCTATAATGACTTGCTGTCAAACCATAGGGGACACTGAAAAAAAGAGGAAAAACATTTTTTGGTCTTTCTTACAAGAAGAGACATTAAAAACGATTTCAGAAGGAAGTACAAATTTCAAGCTGATACTGCTTCTTCTGCAAGAAACCTTATGGTGGAAGTTGTTTTAACCTATACTTGCTGGAAGAAATGACGAACTTTGCTATTAAAAAAAAAAGAGAGACTGTAGGAAAAAAAGCTGTTTTTCTCCACTTTTCCATTCTGTTTACTCTGTGCATTTATCACCAGCATGTGTAGAAGCAGTCTCACTCCTTCCCCCGTGCAGGCAGTGAGTTAGTCACACTTTCCCCTGTTGTGTAGCTCCTTTAGTCAGCAGCAGGGAAGTGATAAAGATGAAAAAAAACTAAACAAAAACAGGAAAACGCAATTGTAAAAAACACAGAAATTAGCAGGAGGTCCTTGTAGGGAAATGTAATATTCAAATCGATTTTGCTTGCTTTAATTTAGGAGATTGCAATCTGGGAAGGAGCTCCATGCCTCTCCATGCAGCCTTTCCTCCGAAGGAAGTGCACGTAGGGTATAGGAAGGGGAGGACAAGGATAGAGGGGAGGCAGCGTATGGATGTGGGAGCGGAGCTATAGGAGTCCCTGGTGCAGAGGCCCAGGACTTGCACCCCTGCAAACAGAGCAGGCTGTGAGCGACGGGGGAAAGGTCTCCGAGCCCCGGCACCTCTTTAGTGGCAAGGTGTGCCAGGGAAAGCCCTCAGTCCCTCCTCCTCCAGCCTCCCGCTGCCCACATTCACGCTGGGAGAAGGAGGCAGGACAACGGGAGCCAACCTTCATACAACGCTCGGCAAAACCTCTCTACACCAGCGACTTAACTGGAAGATAACGTTACGATAATCTGCCTAAATGTTCGTTAGCCTTCAGAGATCAAGAGAGAAATTGCTATCAGAGAACGGACTTTGTAAAAACCGGAGTAAGCCACAGCTTCCAACCCTAGCAGTGCATTCACTTATGCTCACCAGGTGTTAAATAAATAGCCTGCAGCAGGAACAGCCCAAGTTTTGTGACCAGTGTAATGTAATTATGCACCGTTGCTTCGTTCTTGGGGGTCTACTTATTTAAAATGCATTAAAGAAATAAATCACTGTTGATTGTCCCGTCCCCCTCTCCTTTTAAGCTAGACTGGGGCAATAAATCTATAAAAAGAGTGACTCCTGTTTTAAATAAAACCAACAAAAGCAGTAACAATAAGAGGCTCCCAAACTTTCTTTCCAAAGTCACAGCCTCGCTGCTTTTTCCATTAAATTATTTGCTACAAGAGATACACGAAGTGGCAAGGATACCAAATGACCCTAATATACCCTTACAAAATTATCATCCTAAACCATCTGGAACCACGGTGTTCTGGCAGCCGAACCGTTTTCCGGTCTTGGGACTTCGCCTTTGACTGTAACAAAATGGACCGGTCACAGGCAGAGCAGGCGGAGGCTGAGCCGTCACATTTCGTAGTCACACATCGGCACCGACCTGCTTTCACGCAACATGGAAAAGACAAGGTAGGATCCTGCCTCAAAGACTTTGAGGTCCAAGTCCCGCAGATGCCCGTTGTGCGTGATCAGAGCTGGCTCCGTCACTGCAGAGAGGGCGTCCAGCGGCATGCGGGATGAACACCCGCAACTTCCACCAAAATCCAGGGAAGAAAGGACTCATTTATAGATGCCGTGAGCCAAACCCGTTAGCTTTATGGCAGTTTTGCCAACGTGCGCCTGTGTGCGTGTACGCCCACAGTCCTGCCTCCAAACGATGGGGTTGATCTTCCAAGGTGTCCAGGAGATGGGGGAAGAAAGAGGGGGTGAGGTTGTTTCTGCCTTCACTGCACCGCGGTTTTGGGGCGCAGCACAGGGCACAAGTCCCATCGCTCTGAACCAGGGCTGCCCACACCATCCTCTTGTCCCCCAACTCAAAGCACATGACTGGAAAGCATCCTCCTGGCTCCGCCAGGGCAAGAAGCAGGCTTAAATTATCACTGAATGGTATCACACTTCTACACAAAACCGACAAAACCAAACCCGAGAAGTTCCCAATGCAGACCCCAGCCAGCTGGGGGTTGGAAATGATTTAGCCCATGCTCGGATACGCCTTCCCAACGCGAACAGTCCTGACCTCCTTCTAGGAAAGCCCCAAGCCACCAGCAACACGATCTGGAATAAAATCACTTACAAACATGCTTGTACAGCAAAATGCTTCTCAGATACTTTTTTCCTGCTCTGGTGTTAGTCATCAACCTCCAGAAGTGTACTACACCGACTGAATTTAGCCTGGCCAGGCACTTCCGTCAAATATTTAAAGAAAAAAAACGGCCAGCGAGAGGCTGAGCAATCTCATGCGAGCATTTCTGCCGCTGACACAAATCTTAATTCTCTAAGGATCGTCTCATATGCCAATGGGAAGCTCAGTAAGGGATGAGATTTTTAATCTAATCTGCTTTCAAAATAATTTTGTTGGCATTGATTGTGCTGAATTGTATCTATGGGAAAGAATTTAAAGTAAGAACAAATACATAGATATAGGACCCAGACAAGTAAGCGTCTCTTACCATTACTGTTAGCTGATAATAACAAGGAACTACAACCTCAATATTAACGTTAGGTAAAATTACCTGGTCTCAGGAGCCGACACACAGCTGTGTTTTTAAAAATTACTCTACCATATACAATATTAGGCAAAATTCTCAAAAGCGGCCTGGATTTAAATTTTTTTTTGCTTGACTCTACCCCTATCCCCCCAGAAAACAACCCCTAAAATCTCTGCTCTCTGTAAGCCCAGCTGTTTCCTGGCTTTTCCATGCAAATTGTTCTCCCTGGATTTTATTGTGTGCATGTATATGCCTCTTAAAATGCACTCAAGTTTGAATTAGGGGCCTTACTTCCATCAAAGGGAATTCTTGTAAAATAAGCTTCATTCTCACAGTATCTGACACGGAATTATTATCCCATAACTCACCGGTGTCCTAGTGGTTCTGTATTAAACATGGCCCCGAAGAAGTCCCAGAGGGAAAAGCACATGAAGGGACACGAAGAGTCACTCGAACATAAACCTGCAAAGCAAGGAATTTCACATCTCCTTGCCAGCCTGCAAAGCACTTAACGTGTGCCTGGGTGAGGACATGCCTCTGCCTTACTTCTGAATTTTTACCTAGCAGGATTAAGTAAACACAGATTGCATTATTCTGTAATTAGGTTAAATTAAAACTTAGCTTAAAGCAGAGAACACTTTCTTTTCAATTCCAATCAAGACCATTTACTTAATTCTCAGTTTGATATTGGCATCTCCCTCCAGCATGGCAAATTTAAAACCATTACTGTATGACAGCAGGAAACCCAGAAAGGAAAAGTTACTGTGGTAGCTGCTCAGAAAGCTCACAAACGATTACCAGAAAATGATGAGATTTCTGCTGCTGGTTTTTACACATGTTCCCTCCCCAGTTTCCCACTGGCTTCCTGGCTTTTTCACGTCACACTGAACGCAAAAAAGAAACTCAAACGGTAAAAAGTTGCCCAAGTTATATTCCCCCCCCCCCGCCCCCCCAATCTATTATTAAACTGCTTCAGCCAAATGCCGTACCATCCACGCTGGTGTTGGTTTCCGACCATCTGTCCTCACTGCCCTTTTGTTCCGAATTTGCTTGAGTTTTGTTCCCAACAGAAGGGTATGCACGTTGCACAGCAAACACCTGCAGAAACTCCCAAAACCTAGAAACACCTACGGTTCTTGAAGATTCTTTTAAAAGACCGAAGCTTCTTTAACCAACTGCGCCTACTCAGCCCACCCAACAAAACAGCATGCGCTATCACCCCTCTCATTTGGACAGCCAAGGCTGCACTGTATTTCAGAATACATATAATCCCCTATCATCAGCGATGAAATAGTTTAATTCATCTTATTTATCAAATTCCAGCCTTAGGCCAAAGTATTTTTATAGTCAAACCAGAAATACCATTAGATTCATAACAACTGCTGCCCTAACACGCTGCCACGGTGCCAGCCTAAAGAGTTTTCTTATAGAGGGCTTGAATATTTTATGCGCGGGCTTTGCAGTATCTGACCCAAACACTGTCCTCGACCGCAGAAACGAACTGGCGTGATATTCACGAAGCTGCAAAAGCGCGGACGCCATCTGAGAGCAGAGTCTGGCCCGCGCTGTTTAGTAACTAAATGATAGTCTGTGGTAATAAAATATTTATTATGTTCTACACAATGCTGCAATTGAATTGATGTACTTCCTCCCCTATCCATCAGAGTACACTGAAAGCCCTCTTTAACTTCTACTCGAGAAGTCTCAAATTACACATCTTTATTTTTCTTACAGATTTTCCTATAGGATTCTGTATCTGCAAGGAACCATTTGGCAGTTAAGGCAGTTTACCCAGAAATGCAGAGCGGTGTTTGTTTCTTTTCTCCCTGTTGCCTTAATTTCTCTGGAAAGATGTCCCTGGCAGAGTGTTCCGAATCAACTTCCTAAATACAGATGTAAAGCCACAAAATGCACTGAACGGAGCAAAAAGCCACATGGCACTCAGTTACCCAGTGCTGTACCAGTCTCCAAAAGAATCCATCATGCGGCAGGAGAGGAAAATAACAAAAGCTCTGTCTGTTACGATTGCTTAATCCTGCTGCCCACTGCAGACCACTGACACCCTCCTCCCCGCCGCCGTGCCGTGGCGATGTTCCTGTTTCAGCGCTCCCCCAAACAGCTCAATAAACTGGGAACCCACTTGAAAAGGCCGCAAGTCCTGCCGCCGCTGATAAGGCAAGGCCAAGCAGTAACGAGGCGGCCCCAGCGGGATCCTCGGCTGGGGTCCCCGCGAACGGGCAAGGGGAATGCAAAGGGATGCTCAGGGCAGAGCTCGGCGGCCTTCGAGTCGGGGATCTTGCGGAAAACCCGCGTGGCGGAGAGCGGACGGGGCTGCTGGGAGGCGAAGGATCGCACCCTGCCCTCCCTCAGTGGGTATGTTGCTGTTGGCACCGGAACAGAGAGACCTGCAGGGGATGCAAGGGATTGAAATGGAAAAACCAGGAAATAAAATGTAAAAAGTGTATTGTGAGCAAGTGATTGAAGGAAGTAGCAGAGCCCTTAACAAATTGGTTATTTGTCTGGTTAGCTGATGCAGAAGTGGAACAGGAAATTAATTCAATATGCTGCAGACTTACATTCCACTATTATTTTCTGGGTTTNATGCCAGAACTATGTCCCCTGTACACTGGTGTCTTTTCTGCCCCCCCCCCTTTTTTTTTTTATTTTTCATACATATATATATATAAGCCAAAAAGCGAAGTCTTTCTGGGCAAGCTGGTAATTGAAGCTTACGAGATTCCAATTAAAAAGATCTAATCGTTATTAAAGCTAGACTACAGACAGGCTTGGAAATGAAAGAATAAAATAAGACCAGTTAAGGAGAAAAGACCCTCTTCAGAAACCATTTGGCTGCCAGCAGTTCTTGATTTGTTGAAAAATATCCCAAACCAATAGGTAATACCATTACACTCATATAAACCTTTATGAACAAGTTACCACTCTCTGTGCCTTACAGGATATGGCGGCTTGCCAGTAATTTCGCTTTAAATATGAAAATGGATATCAAACCCAACTTTCTAGATATAATAATGGCACGGGAGATTGATGGTATCACTATGCTGCACAATGACTATTTAAAACACTTTTGGCTGCACTTACAAAGCTCCAGTGACCTCCAGAACTGTAGAAACTGTACGTAGTGTTAAGAGGAAATAAAATTAGCGATTCACAATGAAGAAGTAAAGCAATTCACCGTTTTTCAAAGAGGCACTGACTGCAGTTAGCACTTCTGCAATGACACTGGCACCCAGCGTCGTGTTTAGAGAAGGAAGGAACAAACACTCCAGATTTCCATAAATGAAATGTCCGCTGTGGAGATGGCACTAATGGTACTGGGGGTGCCAGGGAATTGAAGCGGAATGGAAATAGATTTCTAGTTACCAGGAAAGTCAAGTTCTCCTAAGCGTCGTGGGGAATGTCACTCCCTTGCTACATGGTCACATCACACGAGTGGGCAGTGGGAAGAAGGCAAAAGGCAGAAAAGACAGACAAAAGGGAATGGAGCCGGAGGAAGAAAATAGGAGGAGAAATGAGAAGCTGAGACTAAAGCTGAAGGCAGAGTGGATGGAGTAAGAAAAGCCAGAGAAAGACAGACAAAGCAGGGGAGGCACCCCCATCACACCTACTGCTGACTCACACATTTCGGGTTACTTTCATGATTTCTTTGTATTCCGGCAGCATCTGGCATCTGCCGCTGAGATCAGAGCCATGTTGTGCCAGGCGTGAATCAAGACCTTTCTGCTCATGAGCTGAAAATCCAAACAGACAAAAGGGAAGGCAGAGCAAGGGACATCACCAGTCCTGTCCGGTGTGGCCAGGAGCCGCGGCAGCAACAAAACCCACCCGCTTTGCACCCAACCACCGTCCTGGTCATACGGAGAAGACACAGAGCACATCTTTTTTTTTTTTTCTGTAGCAAGAGAAGATTCTTTCACGTGGTTTTTAAAGCTCTTAGGATGCATCTGCCCCTCAGTAAGGACGGGTCAGGCGTTTGGGTTTGTCAGGCACCATCTCTGCATTTGCTGCTGTACAAAACCAGGACGGTTTCCCTGTGGTCCCCATCCCCAAGAGCTCTGTTGTAACTGCATGGGTCCATGGAACTTCTGGACCTCTATGGTCCATAGGTCTTCTATGAACCTACAGAAAAGCTGCAAAGAACCTACAGAAAATTGCAAGGAATGCCACTGAAGGACACAGCCCAACTTTAACAGGCAGCAGCTACAACCCACGTATGCTGCCGTCGGGAACCAAGCAGGTTCTTCCAAGCACCCAGGTGTGCCGCAGTGCGGGTCCGCAGCCGGCATTTAAGCTCATTTCACACCCATCAGGCTACAATAATCCTGGGGCAGAGGCTCCCGGGCTTGCCCTTGGACTGCCTTGCACCCTCCAGGCTCTGTAGTTTGAATTAACTTGTGGCTATAAAAAGTCAGGAGAGCATTCCTCTTGTATTGTACCATGGAGCTCTGCAGAACTAATTATTTTGCAAACAGAGCTCTAAATCATTAGCAAAAACTGTTGATTATAGCATCTGCAATCATTATTTGGCCCATTACTTAAAAAGCTGGATGCAATAAATAGGACGGGGAATAGCTGGTATTACGCTTCCAGAGATCGAGAATATGGGACGTCAGAAAATGAGCACTGCCTGTAACAGTTACACTTGGGCTCTACGCGTGCGTTGTAATCAGACCGATACAGTAAGTCCTCCATCCCCAAGCACTCAAAAACCAGCCAGATATCATTAAAAGAATGAAAATACTGTGGTATTTTCTCCCAGGCCTTTTTTCTTTTCTTCCTATTCGTTGGAACATTCACAACTTACATTTTTACATTTCCCCATTAGATTTCTTAGATAAATATTTTAACTAAGTCAAAATACCGCAACTTGAAATGGGGATGACTTTTCTTTATTTACTTTCTTCCGTACCGGTTCCCAGCTCTGGGAGTTGTTCTTTCCAACGGCAGCTGCTGCAGAACACCCCACACATCCCACCGCTCTCCCCTCCCGCGGGCAGCTGCAGGCACGCAGAGGAGTCCCATCACCACCTCAGACTCCAGCAGAAGGATTTACAGCCAGATACCATTTGCGTGTGGCCTCCTCCATGCCATCTCCAGTGGCACCGGAGTGCAAACTCAGGCTTGGAAGGCATCTTCCGACGAGAACCCCGTTGCGTCGCCCTTACGGCGGCCAAGCAGAGCACTCATTTTGCTGCTGTCAGAACCGAGCACCCAGATGCTCGTCCTCTGTCCTGGAAAAATGCGGGCATCTCTCAGGCTTTGGCAGCAACTTTGATCTAAAGCCTATCTGGAGCGGCCACGCGCTGCAGCAGCCGACCGTCGGGAGCTGCGCGAAGCTGCCCCCCTCACTGGCAGCCGATGACACGGGCAGTTTATCCCCGGCTTCTCGCTGCGTGACTACAGGCTAGCTGCTGCGGCGCACGCAGATGTGCTCCACCAAGTCCAAAAGGATAATCCAGAGCTCCAGCGTAAAGACACTGAGTTTATAGCTAAAATATTACCAAGGTCCCACTCCCCCAAGGCAAGCGCCCCACAGGAGCCCAGGGCTCCACGGCTGGAAGGGACCTCACCGGCCGCCTCCTTTGGGCCATGAAGCTCGAGAAACTTCACTCTTCAGTTGAATATAAGCTTTATTTTAAATTCCAGCCTAAATTTATGGATATGGTGGCTAGCAGCACAGACAGCGTCTCAGGCAGGGTGTCCCGGCTCTGCGGAGGCATTAGTAACACCTCCCTCTGCCGATTCCCCGCCTGACGCACGCATCTTTTCTTCGTGACTGGCCCCACGCTGGCAGCTAACCGACATCCTTTTATCAAACATTTCTCATTTGCCTCCACACCTCAATTATTTCTTCCTCTCGGAGCTTTTCTCCAGCCTCACGTCCTCGCCGTGGCCGCGTTAGCCCTTCCCTTCTTGCCTGATCAGGGGTTCTGTGCTGGCTCCTCTCCAACTCCGCTCTTCAATGCAATCAATTCACTTAAGAGCCTGGCAAGCTGGTTTATGCGTTGTTTTTTTTTTTTTT
>VZTL01062164.1:0-17733 GCA_013400535.1 Scopus umbretta | reverse complement strand
GTTCATCTTCCCAAAGCAGGATGCTCCTTGGCAGCCCAGCTGTAGCTCCACATGCTACCATGAGGGTATCACCCTGGAAATAAAAATACGACAGGATCCCACACATTACACAGCAGGGATCCCGTACTTGTTAGTTGATGGCAGAGTTTACAGGCTGTTTTGCTTAAAAATTGGAAGCATCTCTGCCATCAAGGCAGATTCCTGCTCAGCAGCCTCAGGGAATTTCCCCAATAGTTATCAATACACCAGGGCTTTCATAATAAAAGCTACTGACTTGAGAACGAAGGGGCAAAGTGGTTCGAAAATTTAGGAGACTTAAATAAAAAGCATTTCACAGAACAATGCTAGTGGGGATTTTCTCACCATGGCTTCAAATGCACAGGAGCAAACAAGCTGCGGAGTCTGAGGCACGCTTCATGCACACGAACTACTCCTAGGAGCAGGCTGTCCATCTACACATCACCTAAGAGTAACATCCACTATAGCAACAGGTACCCAAGGAACACCAAAAGATGAACAACGGGAGCTATCATCAACACCAACCACTTCTTTAAGCATAGGAGCTCATGAAACCTCATTTTCCATGTGTCTTCTGGACCACACAAAGGGTGACCAAAGCTCATCCAGAACTGGGACATTTTAAAGCTACCTTTGCCCACTGGCTGCCTCATGTCGTAGGTTTTGCTTTAGTGCAAACATTTCTGTGGTTGTTTTCCTCTGCCTGTTTTCAAAGATCATCACCTCCAACACCTTCACCCTGGCTCTGCTTAAAATGGCTCCAAAGTTGTTCACCAATTGTGAAGAAAGAAGGCACTGGCTAAATTTCTCTGGTCACCATTTCAAATTCCCATAGCCTTCATTTCAGCATCTTCTTTTTGTAACTAAAGGCAGTGATATTTAAAAAGCATCTTTTAAATAACTACAGCAAAAGGTACATACAGATACCGTACTTTCCTCAGAAAGGATCCCACGAATACACACACAGTGCTTCCTCTTGCCAGTCACTGGAAAACAGGGACCTCTGAGGAATCAAAAGACATCTACAGATAGCACGAAGGATGACTTCATGTCTTCCCGCTCTTGAAAAAAGTGTTGTAGCATCTTTACTGATGATGAGAAGAGCAAACAGAGGAGCTGTGTCCACAAGCGAGGATGCAGCGTGCCACCAAGAGAGAGGAGCGATGGACATGTAGCGTCCCCCTCGGAATGACCTGCAGCAATTCCTCTGTTGTGTTTTTTTGCTCCTCCTTTTCAAATCCTTCCTCCGAGAACTGAACCTCAGCATTGGAAATGTGAGCCAAATTCACTGCCCGAGGCAGCAGAGACCTGCCTTTGGCTGCCCTCTGACTTTCATTTTTTGGAACGGATTCATTTCCAAAAGCTCCTATAAACCTTGCTGTATTAGTCTGCAGATTACAAGATGGAAATGTGAAAAATCCTGGACAGAGATGAAACGTCCACCAAACCCTCTAATTTGAAGGCAGCCTAAATGCAAACTTTCTTTTGCTAGACACCTTGACATCAAAATGTTTATCCACTCTTCCTCTGGATCTCTTTCACATCACCAACACACAGCTCCAGCCAACTATAAAACTTCATGTGGGGAAAATATGCCCAAAACTCCAGGAGGAAAAACAAAACAAAGCATTTAATTCTGGGCCAGCTGAGTCCAAACTGGAATTTTGTTTGTTTTGAACTGACCAAGCCGTTGGCGTGTCCAAGTCCAGCGAGGCATTAAACCACCTTCCTAAGCAAGCAACGCATCCAGCTCCTGGGCACAAAAGCATCGGGCTTGGCACTGAAATGAAGGCTAGGACTCTGAAGCTTGGCTCTACGCACGTACCATGAGCTACGGCGTGGGTCCCCACACCTCCGCAGGCTTGCCAGCCCGCTCCCAAGGAGAACCAGTGCTTTCGAAGGAGCAGAAAACAAAGCAGACTGTCATCTGCAGAGGTGCCAGCGTTTTGTTTACCTCCGAGCAAACCTGGCGGCGCGGGCCAAGCGTCATACTTCTGCGCTCCACGTTTTGGTGTATGATCCTTGGCAGAGCGGTAAGCTTAGCGCGTAAGCTATGAAAAATATAGTGCGAATTTTGCAGCGATACGGGGTTAATATTAATTAGACTGTGCTTGAGGAGTAGCTGTGTGAGCGGCACAGTTTTGTTCCCGTGCTCTTGCAGGGGATTACTGTTGGCAAAGCGGCGATGCCGGCAGGAGACTCCACCATCCGAGCTGTTTCCTGGCACCAGGCTGGTTTGGCTGGAGCTGCTTCTGACTCTTCGGAGAAGTAGGGTTTCTTTAAACATTTCTGAATCCTTGCAATGGCCTTGGAGCTGCTGTCCATCAGAGGCCCACCCCAGCCCCGCTGGAGACCAGCAGCCCTTGCCCCCCGAGAGCCCTCCACCATCTCACCCGCTGCACACAAAGCACAGCGCAGCGTCCCGCTTTGTGGTGATGGCTCGCTACCACGCCATTAGCACCCAAGGGGATGGAGACCCTTCTTTGTGTCTTCTGGCCAGACGTGCGCTCGCCAGAGCGGACCGCAGCAAAGAGGTGACACAGGTACCCGGGCCGCGAGACGCGACCTGCCTGGAATAACTCTCAGCCTTGCTCCATCACCAGTGTCCCAAAGGAAGCCCTCCAGTCCATCGGAGAGCTCTGCTTCTACAGGTTTTATACGGATTAGATGACTTTAATTAATCTTTTACAGATCAAGGCTCAGATGTAATTATATAGCCAGTATATCAACATCTGCCCTCTCTTCATTGACTCCCAGACCACATCTCCCACTCACGCCGCTGATGTACTGGGGTGACGCCAGAAAACAAGCCCAGCCGCTCTGTTACTGGGGGGCACGCTGCCACGCTGCTTCTTAAATCTTTGCAACTATTTAAAAAAAAAAAAAAAAAAAGGAGGCAGACAAATTTCTAAAATGCATATGCAAAATGCAGCTACTGAAGCTGTCTGTGCAGAGAAAGCCACCTGCGATGGAGCACACCCCGCAGGTACGCTGGACTGCTCGCTGCCACCGCCACGCTGGGATCTGGGGCAGCATTACCAGGGCTTTGAAGAGAGCAGGCGTTTCTCTCCAGCTACGCTTTAAGCAACATTGTGCTGCTCCAGTATTGTACCAGTGAACTCGCAGTGACCCTGTCAAATAAGTATTTTTCCTGAGGTAACACTGTTTTAAACCTATCCATTTAGTATCCTTATTTGAAAACGCTGGACAAATTAAATGACTGTACAATTTGACTTTCCAGTATTTTGTATTCAGATAAACTCCTACAGCACCCTCTTCCATGGCAGCCAGCCCATATTTCCAAGTAACTAAAATTTTAAAAAGCTGACTACGCTTTTCAGTATCTGTGCACTAATCATCCCTCCCAGTTCAAGAATTCCTTTCGAGTTCAAAGAAAAAAGGGCGAGGAAGGGCACTGTGTGTGCAACATACTCCCCTCCAAAAAAGCTGCCACCTAACCACCCTGTACGGCCTTACAACGCTCTTACCACGCACCCATCCCCAGCCAGGGATCCCCCACCGGCTTCCCTATCGCTTGCATCAAGACTGTACGACCAAGAGAAACTGGGAAGCGGGTGAGAACGCTGCTGAGTGAAGCCCTGTGCTCCAGAAGAAGTCACGTTAATTGAATGTGACGTCAAAATATTTCAGATTCTCAGCAAGGATTTGGTGGCAGAGGAGAACACGCTGTGACGGACCGTATTTCTAACGCGGTATGAAAAGCAGTTTCAGTACACGCTGCCAAAAAGTGTCCAACAGGCTGAAATATGCTCGCCAATAGATAAGCAGACGATGCTTCCGACGGCGGGAGCGGGGAGGAGGGAGCGGGTCGGCCGCGGCCGCAGCCAGGCAGCGCGGGGGGCTGCCCGAAGGTCCTGGCGTTTCAGCGAGCACCGGGGGAGAAGCGTCACCTTGCAGAGTGCCCGATGCGTGCCTCTGGCTTTATTAGATTTTCCTTCGCTCTCGTATTTTGAGAAAGGTTAAACATGTCAAGCATTAGTTTACAAAACCTCTCCGATGAATCCTCTTACTCACACGATGATCTTTCTAAACAGTCCCAATCTTTTCAGTTCCGCAGAATTGAGACGCTATCAGCTTTGACCAGGTCAGCAGCCGCTTCTCAAAACTCGGGCGTTCCTGTGCCCCAGAGGCAAGGGGCTCACCTCCACACAGTACCCACAGCAGGACACCACGGACACCCGCATAAGAGCATTATCATATTTTCCATATTTTCTCACCCATTCTTCCTCTGGCCTAACGTCTTGTTTGATCTTTTGTGACTGTGGCTGCACACTGAGCAGATGTCTTCATCGAGCTGTCCGCAGCGACCCTCGGGTCTTTTTCCCCAGCGGTTACAGTTCATTTAAAGCGCAGCAATGTGTACAAGGAGCTCAGACTGCTCCTTCCCGGGCGCCTAACCTTGCGTTTGGCAGTGGTGACTTTCATCTGCCCCTGTGGTCCTCCTTCACTTAACTGCAGCTCTGCCACCTTCTTCACGGGGCTGCTTCCCACCGGTGACACCGTGCCGTCTCCCGCAGCCTCCGTGCTGCCAACTCACCGTCCACCTCTTTTTTCCAGATTATGAATAAAAATATTCCAACGTACAGACAAGATGCAGACACGCAGAACAGTCCAGCATCAACCCATTCCCTGAAAAAAAGCTGACGCTTTACTTCTGTTCTAATCCAGAGCAAGCTTTTTTTACCCTGCAATGCGTGCTTAAAACAGAGGCTCTTTGAAAATCACAGGCTGGTTCTCCGAGTTCTACCACTTTGCTGATGTACTATTTAAAAAAAACCAACAACCAGATCCGTGATTTTTTGTTTTTCTCTTACCACATCCTTGTCAGGTAGATATCTTAGCTGTGTTTTTTTGGAAGAGCTGGTACTGAGATGAAGCACACAACTGTCCTCCCCTCCTTTTATCCATAAAAAACCCCAAGCAGGTAAACCACGCGGAGCCACACATGTTGTGCAGACCCAGGCAGGCAAGACAGAGGCAGAAACACCAAGCGAAGGAGTCACGAGCATGACTGACAAACAGCAGAGCAAGGGGGCTTCTCCGATGGAGCTCCTGTGCTGGCAACCTGGGGGACATCCAAGTGGCCCGCTGTGTCCAGAGGAGAGGCCACGTGGGTGGGAAAGGACAGAGCCACACCAGTAGTACCCTGGGAGCAGCTCCCGTAGCCAGAAAATGCAAAACCAAAAGATTTGTTACTCTTTTTAAGTGTAGTACAGAATTTTAATGATACGGCACGTTTTCTATGGGGATTCTAGAGAAGGTTTATGAACATGCCACGGTCTTCGCAAGCTTCTGCCCCCGGGAGCGGGACACCAGCCCCTCACCACAGCACATGCCAAACTGTAGGAGATGCTGTCAAGCCCGGAGGTCTTGACACGCGGGCCGTGCCGGCCCAGCGCCTGCGGGACGAGAGCTCCAGCCTCTCCAGCCTGCTGCTGCCCCGTACCCGTCACTCCTCATCGGCGCGCGCCCGCAGCCCGTGTCCCGCACGCTCATCTCCAACACCGCCGCCTGAAAGAAGCTGATCTGGTCTAGACATTAGCGGGCTCTAGCCTAAGAAAAACGCTGAGGCAGAAATTGCACATCTTCTCTCCTCTATCTGCAGCCTCATTAGCGGCTGCTGTTAACCCCCAGAAGACCACCTGAGCAGGCAGCCTCTCCCTACAGCTTTGCCGCTCGCGCGTTTTCTTTCCTTTTCCCACATCTTCCTACCAAACCCTCTTCCACCTCATCCTCAGCCCCCATGGTTTTCATAGCAGATTTTCCCAGCCCACCTCCTGGCTTCACCCAGGTAGTCTTCCACTTTCTGGCGACTAACCCCCCTGGTTTCACCAATCTTCAGCTGCTTTTAACCTCCCCCATGAGCGACAGCAGCCCGCTCTCCCCGGCACATCCCGACCCGTCCTGTTTTGGCCAGCAAAGCAACAACAAAGTCAAGCAAGAGCTGGAAAGGCCCTGGCGTTAAGATCTACTTAATAAGTTGTCAGCCAGGTCCCGCGTATCTATTCTTGTGGGCATAAAGATCTCTGTCAGCAGTCAAAACACGGATTTACACTCCCAGCACAGTTCCTAGAAGCATTTAAAGATTTTTAACGACCATCCCTTTGTCCCAGGGAGTTAAGCGCTGATCGAATGTCACAACGTGACACATGAATGCACAACACAAGGAAGGTTTGACAGGCAGCAACATTGTAATATGATAATTCCTCTTTGTCCCTTAATCGCCTCTGTTTTTTGCAGACTTGATTCACTTACCAACATGTGATCAATCACTGCCTTTTTCAGTGAGATAATTTTTTGCCCTCTATCTAAATGGCTCCTGTCAAAGGGAATCCAGTACTAAATTAAAGCTGATATGCTTGTCTCTGCCCTTTTGTTTGTTGACTTCTTCTCGCACACAATTGATTTTAAATAGATTTTTTTTATGGGTCCCATCACCATTTAAGTGTATGTATTTTTAAAAATCTGGCTCCTTGAAATTAACATTGGCTACGTACACATTTAAAAACGGTCTTGAGCATATAATTTAATGGAGGGGAATAAATACAAGAGTACACGCTGGCAAGTGTATCAAGCCCCCACTAGACACGGAGTAAGTTGCCTGTTTAGATCTGCCCACGCGCTCTATTTAAAACTGGAAGACAACAATCAAGTCTCATGATTTGTGAATGTAGCAAAAAGAGGACGGTGTAATTTAACATGAAAGGAAGCAACGCAAACACTTGTTCTGAGCCTGTAAGAAATCAGGATTTCGCTGAAGACCAACACAGAACTTCTCAGACACATCTCACCAGTATCTGCACACCCCGATGAGCACCTCCTTAACAACAGATCTTTAGTGGCACAAGCACCGAGGAAATGAGAATGTACCTTTCTGGATAAAGCCGAAATGCGTTTTTGCAGCTCTCAGGCGAGCATCAGACAAGCCCTGAACAGCTCTGCAGAGCCCGGGGCAGGGGCAGAGCGGCCACGACTGCACCGGCCCAAGCCCCTCCAAGCAGAGCCACACACACGGAAACCACCCAAAAGCTCTGCCTCGACACCCGGCTCTTCTCGGCTCTTCTCACTCAATCCCCTCAAGCACATCCACACCGCATCAGAAACCACAAAATATAACATTTTGCCCCTTCCCTCCGACTCCTCTTTCCCAAGCCTGCCTCTCCCGAGTTGGGTCCTCCACACCTTGCCCTCATGCAAAACCTCAGCCCGGTCCTGCTGAAGCCAACGGCACAGCGTCCGCGGGCCCAAACGGAAGCAGGAACCTGCTCTCCGGTCATCATGACTCCTCTGCCCGCGTCCGCCTGGCAATTGCTATCGGGCAAGAGAAACTGCAGAGATCCCCAGGTGCATCTTCCTCCCTCCCACCCCAAGCAGATACCTGTGCAGCACCTCCCCGGCTGTCCTCCTTCCTCACCACTGCACTCGTAATTTGTGGTAACGAAACGGGGTGATTTCAAAGCTAGGTGGGATGATGCTTATTTAATTCACTGATTGAATGACAGCAGATTTTTGGCTGCACCGTGCATTATAAATTATTCTACATGATTTCAGCACTTGTCCTGGTTATGCACATAAGGCACTTAAGACTTTGCCAAGACCATCTAATAGGCACACCATAATCAGCCCTATAATATAAAGAATCATCTCTTTTTATACATTTTTTTTTTCTTTTTGAGGAAAAAACCCCAACCAAATGCTGGATTGCCAGCTCTTTCTAAGGTGGACGGTTTCCCCGAAGAAAAAAAAAAAAAATAAATTCATGTTTTCATCTTGTGGTTCTAGCAGTTTTCTCCTTCTGCACAGAGGGAAAAGGGAAAGAAAACAGCTCTGCAACGGAGGCATCACCCCTGGGCAAGGGCGAGCGGCGTTCCAGATAGACGCGTCCATCCACAAAGGGCAGCGGGAGCCAAGGCATTAAAAACATACCGATGAATGGGGAAGGGGGAGGACTGGCTCGGGAGAAAAACAAAAAAAAGCTCATTTTTCAAAACACATCGCACCAAACGTATTTTAATGTATTTTCAGCAAGGCATCAAATACCCCCAGTTTCTGCTTTGTGTCTCTTGGCAGTTCAGGAATGCCAACGCGCCCGGTCCTCGGGGTGCCAGAACCAATCTGTTGCCAAGAGACACAAAACTGATATCACGGGTGTATAAAGCTGTCTTTGGAAACGTACGAAACAGCCAACGACCTCATGTTCGAGGTTTGACTTAGTCAGCAAGACGTCAAGGAAGAAAAATTAACCTTTTGTTATAAGGTTTAAAGCTGACCATTTGTATCCTTCTCCGAGGCAGAATCAGCTTTTCTGAAGCAGAAACGCGCTCGCGTCTGGTATTGCATTTCAAGCAAACATCCCGGGGTTTGGGTTTTTTGTTTGTTTTTTGGTTTTTGGGGGGGTTTTTTTGCATGTTTACTTTTGTTTTGGCAGGAAAAAAAAAGAAAAATCATTAGACTCAGGGCACTCGGGGGAGCAGGGAGGCTGTGACTTGGGGAGGCTGGGCAGGTGACATTTCTGAAGTGTGCATCTTCAGAGGAAACCCAAATGCCACAGCTGGACCTTCACGTTAGCACTCAGGTGGGTATGCGGCGACCTTACTAGCTAAGAAGGATTTTGAGGCTCCAACTGCAAATAGCCGAAAGGTTTTCGCATTTAAAAATCTGGTCACCGCCAAGTTCTTCAAACATTTATCACTCCAACTGGTGAGTAACCTACTGGAGATGCCGCAGGTTCGCCCACTGCAAACATTTCCCCGCTTTCGATTCCAGGCACCTCTCTCCCACCTCCAACCTGCAAACTGGACACAAATCCTTTCAAACAGAGTATTTTTTTCCCCCCACAATTTTCCTGCTGCAATTGTGGCCAAAGTTGGCTGCCCTTCCCAGTCACAGAAATAAAATTCAACATGTTCAGGATTCCCTCAAAACACAAAGATACGGAAACAGCATGGCTGCTTCTTTTAGATGGGTTCTCTGTGGGCTGCTTCTTTTCAGTTTGTTTCACTAAATAGTTGGAAATTAAGACTCTAATTAAGAAATACTGTAATTAAGAATTACAGCAAGATTTGGGTTTTTTTCCCCTAATCTGGGTCACAAATTTTTACACGTTAAATCAAAAACTCAGTTAAGGAACCGAAATGTTAGCAGGCTATGAAGCAACTAGGTGTCAGTTCAATATTGTCCAGGAAAGGACAAATTTAAATTATAGGACACATTTCAAGCATTAAGTTATTGGTTTATCGTGCCTTTTTTTGCATTTCCAACTAATATATAGATATATATACAGATACATATAGATTTGCAGATATGTAGGTATCCACATCACAGGTGTCCACTATTGAATTACCTTCAGAGACAGAAAATGCAGCGTCTCACATTAAATAATTAGGATTTCCAGGTGGGTTTTTTTTGTACCAAGGACACAGAAGCACAATAAGCCTTTGCCAGGACTGAAGAGCAAAGAATCCTGATAGATGGGTGCCGTATTGCAAATAACCAAAAGTCAGTTGACAGAAACAGGTCATGGGTTTTGGGGGGGATTTTTCTGGACTACAAATAAAAGGTCTTGCCACGATGACAAGAGAAAAATACCTTTTTGTCTTGTGAGCCCCCAGTTGTGGGAAGAAAGCTGAGCGGTGCGATACTAGCACGTGGGCAGAGAGAGACAGGGGGGCTGGGAGGGGGGAGAGGAGAGTTAATAAAATTCCTACCAGAAAACAGAAAATGAGATTAAAGGAGACATTTTGGCCATGAGGCCTTCTTTCGGTTGGAGAAGGCCTCAAAGCCAAAGTGTCTCTTCTAATCCTATTTTCTATTTCGAGAGTGCATTTTAATAACCCCTTTGTACATGGTACAATGACTTTAGCAAGTCCTATTTTAAGCAGATTTTCCACACTAGAAAGCAAAATGGGTTAAAATAATTGTACCGTACACCTCGCACGCGCGACGCTTTGTTTAATCCGGTGTCAGACACCGGGGCCGCACAATACGGAACAAGGTCCATGTATAAAAGTGCCTTGCAGGACAAAGAGCCCAAGGCATGGTACGGGGGAAACCAGGCTGGGGAGCACAGCTCCCTCCCACCGCTGGCCGGGCCCTCGCTTTCCGACCTCGGCGGGCACTTGGCTGGTGTCACCGGGCCCCAGAATTCCTCCTCCTTTGGGCAAAATGCTGGGACCCGGCCACCTCCCACCGGGGTTTGGAGACGGATACCAGGAGGGTGTGGGAGAGGAGAGTCGGCACAAGCGCTCCCAGCCCCAAAGGAGAACTCCATGGTGGTGTCCCCACAGCCACCGACTCGCCAGCCAAGCTCACCTTGATAATTTACCTCTTTGCAAGAGCCTGCACCTGGATGATGTTTTCTTCACCTCCACGTACACAACACCCCCACAAAACTGTATGTCTAGAGCGTGAGCTTAGAAGTTTCTCTTGTGTGCACCAAAACCGGCTTTATTTGAGTATAAAAGGTGAAAACCTGTTCTCAAGAAGCATGTGTTAACAACCAAAGGGAGTGCCACCCATGCTGGGCAGCCTGCGTCTCTCCCTCCCTGCCGTGGTCACAGCGTGGGAGCTGAGCTGCTCCGGGCAGCGAGGACAGCTCTCCATCTCCCGGCACGTGTATGGTGCTATGTAAGAACAGCAGCTACGGAGCGGGGGACGTGGGGACAGGACCACTGGTGGCAATGATCCACTCAGCCCCGCCAGGACCCTGTGTCCCCAAAGCACCTGCACTCAGCCCAGGTCCCCACCATGGGCATGAGTCCTCCTCCTGACAGTACCTGCGGTCCCAATGAAGCCAGGAGGGGACACTTGCACAAAGAAAAGCCAAGATGAAACATCAAAACGATCTCATCTGTTGTAACACACGTACACCTATGGAGTCTACCAAGAAGGCTGCTACAGCACCTGAAGCAACAAGCCCAGCGCAGCCCAACACTCCTGCGACAGCCCCGGCACCTCCCTCACCCTCGCCTTACCAGCCTAAGGAGGAAAGTTCTTCAGCATCCACCACTGCATGGGAAGAAAGGCAGAACAGCTTTACACTGAGGTGAACGTAAATAAATAAAAGGTAAAAATGAGCATCTGACCATCACCTCGCTGTATGGACAGTAAACATTTGGCCTCCAACCAGGTCAGTGTTTTTGCGGATCTGGGCTTTGGTTCCTAGCAAACCTGAAGCGAGCAATGAACCGAACACACCCAACAGTGCCGCAGCCGTGTGGAGTGCCGCAGCCGAGCACTGCCGGCGAGACCTGGCCGCAGCAAGAAATATAAATGCAGGAAACCCCAAAATAAAAATGCAGGAAACCCACCGGGGACGTTGAGGTGGAAGCACAGAGCACATCAGCTGGGGAGCTGCCACAGGCAGAGGGGATGGCAGCCCAGCACGGACGGGGACGGGCAGGTAAGTCACGGGCGAGAGGTACCTCAAGCAGGAGCATGAGTCCTGCAATCCCATGTAAAAGGCAAGATCAAGGTGGTTTCTACTAACTGAGGTTGTATGATAAGGTCCCCACGTAACGGTGTTGCAGAATATCACAAATTTAAAACCACAGATAGAAAGCTGCCAATAGGATGGAAGTTAAATAGACGAGCACGTGCAACAGCGGGCGGTACGGCACCAAACGCAAGGGAAACGCGAGGCTGCTGCGAGCTCTACATACCTATGACGATGACAACGGAATCAAAACAATGGACACAAATGCAAGTTAGGAGAGACACTCCGAAAACAAAGATTATGCAACAGAAAAAAAAATTATTTCCTCTCTATGCGGCATCAGTCAGTGGTACCCAACCTCTGGGCAGCACGCAGAAGACCACTACTCAAAACGAATTAAGGAGGAGGTCCAAGCACAGCAGCCAGACGTCACCAGCGAGCCGGCGGCTCCCTGTACCCCGCAGGGGACATGCTCCTTGGATGAAGCCCACCAGCTACACCCAGGTGGCAAAGGCGGCGGAGTCCTGAGCAGCGTTACCGCCGGCACACGCGACGGGGCTGCGGCAGAGGCGGCATCAGCCGTGGCTCTTCCCTCACCCATCCCTCAATAGGGTGGTGAACGCGTGAAATCCTCACCAGGTGGATCGCTAGCGTCAACTCGGAAATAGAGGAGAAAACACCAAAAGGCCTAACCACCAGTGTGCGCATTGCAGAAAAAAATTCTGTGGATTACGCTAGTGGCAGGTTAAGTACAACTGAAATTCTTCTGCATCTCGGAGGCGCTCTGCGGCAACCAATGCTCACGGCCAACGGAATGAAATAAAGCAGGTGAGAAATACCAAAATCTGTGTAGCATGAAATATCTCTAAGAGACTTGTTTAGCGAAATTAACTAGTAGTTT
This sequence comes from Scopus umbretta, assembly GCA_013400535.1. Classification (NCBI taxonomy): domain Eukaryota; kingdom Metazoa; phylum Chordata; class Aves; order Pelecaniformes; family Scopidae; genus Scopus; species Scopus umbretta. The sequence goes on along the minus strand of VZTL01062164.1, from coordinate 5,359 downwards.
AATAGAAAAAAAGCTTGATATATGAGAGTGCTCCAATTTCTTCATAGAAATTAACATTTCAATCCTGTTTTTATCTAGAAGTCATTAAACTGTGCAACATGAATTATTGGAACTGTAGCAGAGAATTAACTCTATTCATCAAGTAAGTCCAAACAGTTTAGAGTGCATCTGTAATGAAAAAATAGCTCCACATTTCTATCTCTTCTCATTAAAGTAAACCAGTTTTCCCTCTCTCAGTATATAAAACTGTCTTCTCCTCATGTAATTTATATTACCATAAGCCAGCTCACATTCTAAACTATTACACGCCTCCAATTAATTTTTGCAGCTTTTGCCTGAAAATTTAATGAGATAGTAGTATATGAACCTGCTGACTCCAGATTACGTGTGTGCTTCCAATATTAATGTTGGCATAATAAAATAATCTGATACATACTTGATGANCACGTGGCATTATTTGGTACAGCCCTGAATTTATATTTACAGGAAACTATAAGCTCCTGGTGGTGAATCACGCAGCCCCTCAGAACATGTATTTTGCACGGAATACAGGAGGAGCGGAGAAGCCGTGCCCAGGGAGCCGGCACAGCCCGGAGAGGAGAGCCCAGTTGGGAGCCCAGCGGCTTTTAAACTCAGTCCCACCACAGCCCGATACCCACGCAGGACCACAGCAACTATCACCACTACCTACCCCAATTAAACCACCCCCTTACTCCCTTAAACACGCGCGTTATCTATGTTACAAACAAAGGAGAGGAACGCCAGTGGACGCAGGGAGAAATTCAGGGTCTGGGAGATCACGGTCTGGGACGCGGCCATAGCACGTCACCGGCAAAGCCAACATGTTCAAGCGCTTGTCAGGAGAAGAGGCATCACACCTCGTACATGATGCTGAGATGCGCGGAGCCCCGAGACTCAGGTCCCTCTGAGAGCGGAGAAACGAACCACTCTGATAAAAGACTGGGAGAAGGGACGGACGGAGGTGGATGGCAAGAGAAATAATACACGGCAAGCGTGGAGGCCAACGACTGCACACTTTAACGGCTCCCAGTGGCTTCAGATCAATTTACATTTAAAATAAATGAATTAAATCTGATAATCTCTGATAGCACTCAACCTATTTGCTCCAGGGCACTGAAATTCAAATATTGAGTTCTTGAGTTCTGAAAATAGGCTTTCACTCATACGACATAGAAATGAAGACAAAGAGTACCCACACCAAACACAACCTCCCTGGTTTTCACACGATCAAATGGCAAAATCACTTCCACGGTGTTCAAAGTGTTTTGCTGCTATGACTTTTACCCCTTGCAGTCAATCTCCAGCATTTCTAAGGTAGCTATAAAAATAATATTTTGGTTTTCATTCCAGAAACCCACATCCTTCCAGATGACACCAAGTAACGGAACAAGGGGCACCCACCCCAGCACCTCCCAGGCACGGGACAGCCCCTCAACCTGCACCCCGCTGCCACGCTGGATAGGTCCACACCAGAAACGAGATTATGGCACCAATCTTGGCTAAAAATAACCTTTCGGGTTTAGCAGGCAGTTAGTTTCAACTGCGATCTGATTTTCAGCAGGGCTGTGCTGGGAACCAGCCGCCCGGCATGAAGGATGCAGGAGCCTGTAATGCACACGTGGCGACGCACGCGTATACACGTATATACACATTTACACGCGTAGGATCTCACTGGACTCTCTTTCGAGGGTGAGATTACCTTTTCTTTCACAGATTTTCAAAAATTGACCTTGCACTTTTTTTTTTTTTATACATGCATATCCTTACACCTAACAATCGCTTGTACCTTTGCATGTCAAAAGAAACATGTAATTAAATTAAGAGATGCACGCATTCTTCCTCTTCTCCTGTCTCTTATCCTTGAACGCCATGCCAGATAGCAAATCAAAATCTGCATTTAAATAGAATATTTTTAATGTATGAAAGTGGGCGGCCTGAGGGTAGAGAGGTATTGCATTCACTCACCATATGCACGAAATTGCATTTAAAATGTGATACTACATTTTAAAAATTTATTGAATATTTTTGTCATTCTAGTACCTTTGTTTTATTATAACGAAATCTTCAGCTCCACGGAGATTTTCGTATCAAAGCGTGCTAATAAAAATAATGTGCTATTACATCATTTTATCAATTTAATTTTGAGAAAAGCATGATATTCAATCACATCTCATAAGTCACTATCTCTGGTAATTCCGGCCATTATTCGGGGCGAAATTCAAGCAGTCTGAATTCATTAACATAGGGTTGCTACAAATCTGCATTTTTTAGACTTTGTCAGAAAACGCAGCAGCCCAAACTCAGTGACCTGAATCTAACAGCCTTTCAGCCGAAATGGCCTCGCTCCCCAAGCCCGGCTCCCTTCCTGCGCCGGGACAAAGCCGCGCTGCCGCCGACCAGGTCACGGCCGCGCAGCCCGAGCCGGCGCCGGCTTCGGCAACCGCTCCCCGCCGAGCTCCCGGTGCAACATCCCTGCCCCGGGGGGGGACATCGCGGGCGCACGATGCTCCCGAGATCGGAGCGGGGCTCCGGAGGTGGCGTGCACGGAAACGAGGAGCTCTCCCACGAGCAGTCGAGGAGCGGAGTGACATATATTAGGGACGAAGTGTCACATCGCATCGGACAGGCCGCGGAGTGACGGGGACCAAGCGGTTTTGACGTTGCGTTATCAGGTCGGCACCTTCGGGAAGAGGGGAAGAAAAATTGAGATTGTGGATTTTGAAATAACCGCAGTGGGGGGGCTGCTAAAACCACGGGGAGGCTCATGGGCAGGACGGAGACCCAACCCCGCGCCGCAGAAGCCACGGGCAAAACCCTGCCGAGCTCGCCGGGGGGCAAAATCGAACCATAATTTAGCCAACCCCTCTGGCTTAATGATGCTCAGTATATCACTCTGCCGTAGCTTTGCGTATCGCGTCCACCTCCCTGAGCCCCTTTCACAGCAGAGAGATGCTCTTCATCCTTCGTGGCCCACACAGCCCTTCTGCTGGCCACCCAGCAGCTTTTCTGCCCAGCCAGGAGCAGCCTCCCACCTAAAACACTCCCAAGCCCAGGACCATGAGATGTCCGGAGCAGGAACACGCTCTCTTCTGAGTATTTTCCATTAATCTCATCTGTAAAAGCAGGATGAAAGTATCAGTTTATTTCTAATTAGAGCACGTTTTGCTGATCGATGACCTAACTTCTTCACCGTATGGGTAATGTGAGAAAAGTTAATACCATAGTGCCTGTGCTCATCGCTGTGCCAAGTGTACAGTCACTGGACAGAAACGGCACCCCGGCTAACTTCAGTGGCATCGGTCCTGGCTACCAGGGAAGATCTCATCCACGCTATCACGTTTCTCAATATATGTAAAAACATATATGTAGAAAGCGCAGCGACACAAACTCCATAGCTCCGGCGGGATGGTCGGTTTTAAGAAACCCAAGTGCTAGCTGCACAGAAGTTACAGCGCTGTGGTCCCAAGGCACCTTGAACAGACTACAGATATATTGGCAGGCCCTACCCCACTCTCACTGAAGCCTGTAGCATGAAAAACACACTGCAGTTGGGTAAACGTACACTAGCTTCCCAATTAAAATAAGATATTTCAGTATGACTGTATCTACTGGGAAGTTTCTCCTATGGAAAAAAGGCTAAAGGGAAATTAAGCGTGCCCCAGCAAACGCTTCCGTATCAGCATCAGTTTCTAGAGATTTGGCTTATTCTACCCAATTCTCACTTCAGACAGATGTCCTCTTCCATTTCCGTGATCAGCAGGTACCAGTAAAACACCCACCCTTGACGACAGCCACGCTGCAACACCCGAATGCAAGTCAGACCTGTAGTCCCCAAGACCGCCCCGGAGTGAGAAACATCTCCTAAGCGAGCAGCTTAAGCCCGCAGACCAGTAAAACCCCGTCACCGTTCACCACCGCCGGACTCCTGTTGTTTTTGGAAAAACGCTGAAGTGCATTGATAGTCACGCAGACATAAACCTGCAGTAAAACTCCGAGCCTAGGAAGGTGAAAGCTACTATTTGAGATAGCAGATGAGCCTGCTGCAATTCCAGAATAAAATGGTAATGTGCTGTTGGTAGCAAGCGGTACATTGTTTTAACGTGTTACGATATTTATAAATATATGAAGTTTAAATAATCAGATGACAGAGAGTTCCTTTTCATCTACTGAATGTTTATTATTCTTCACAGATTAGCACTTTTTCCCCCAAATGTTACATCTTCTGCCATTTATAATTAATTTTAACAGCTTCTGCAACTTATCCCACAGGTTGTTGCTGTTTCTTTTAAACAGCGTGCTGCTGAGAAATTGATTTGTTTGCTCCGTATGCCTACAGAAATCACATTATGAAATATGCATAAATGTCATTTCTTGGGCTGCTTCTAAGGATTAGTGGAGAAGAAAAGCTTGCTGAGGAGAAGGAAGAGACAAACAACAACAAAGCCTAACTTAACACTTAAAACTCGGCAGCATCCCTGGCCAAACGCAGCTCCCTCGCTGCCCTGGTCCACTCCGGCACGGGGGTGGGAAGAGCCGGCAGGAGATCCCTGTGCCGCCGGGATCTGCCTCCTCTCCCAGTAAACAAGTCCCTGCCAACACGGAGGGGAGTTAATGAAACTAATTAACGCGCAACGAAGAGCCCACGCACCCCGAAAGCCCTCTCACAGCCGGAGGCCAGGAGAAGCCCCGAGGCGAGCTGCGGTAGGGGCTGCACGTGCTCCACCACCACCTCCTCCAGAAGGTCTCCACGCATCTCCAACTGGGCAGCCCAAGAGCCCAGGGGAGGGCGATTCCTCAGGCAGCCGCAGCTGGCCCTGACCACCTCGCGGAGATGGACGGAGGACCGCGGCTTGCTGCAAAGCCCTGCCGTGGTGGTACAGGAGGGCAGGGCGAGAACCGCTCTCCCTCTGGTCCCAAACCTCAGAAATCAGATCTCGGCGGTTCCACAAAGCTGCCAGAGAATCACCAGCCGCAGCAGTCTCTCATTAGCATCGATGCACTCCTCCTCCAACTGCTCCCGCTTCCACCGACACGGGAACCCTAGCCGATGACACTTCATTTACTGTTCTGACGGCATTGTTTTGATACCTATGCATTATTTACAAATTTTTCCAACAGTCATCAGTTCATACACATGTATGGATCACTTTATCGGAGCAGATTCTGTCACCAGCCCTTCCCCATGCACAGCCGGTGAACTGGTCCTGCAGGTCTTTCCTTTCCAGCCAAAGTACCCACAGCTTAAAATCCCCATCGTCCACGGGGTTAGCACAGAGCTCGCAGGCGGCATCGGAGACGGTCAGGTTTGCAAGAAGAGTTTTATTACCAAAAAAAAAAA
>VZTL01062156.1:359-22079 GCA_013400535.1 Scopus umbretta | reverse complement strand
GGAGGCTGGGACCCTGTGGGAAGGCAGTNAAGGAGGCTGGGACCCTGTGGGAAGGCAGTGTTGGAGCAGGCTCCTGTCAGGACCTGTGGACGCGTGGAGAGAGAGGAGCCCACTCTGGAGCAGGTTTGCAGGCAGGACTTGTGACCCTGTGGGGGACCCACGCTGGAGCAGTCTGTTCCTGAAGGGCTGCACCCCATGGAAGGGATCCATGTTGGAGCAGTTTGTGAAGAACTGCAGCCTGTGGGAAGGACCCACGTTGGAGAAGTGCATGAAGGGTTGTCTCCCATGGGAGGGACCCCACGCTGGAGCAGGGGAAGAGTGTGAGGAATCCTCCCACTGAGGAGGAAGGAGCAGCAGAGATAATGTGTGGTGAACTGACCACAACCCCTATTGCCCGTCCCCCTGCACCCCTCGGGGGGAGTAGGCAGAGAAAATCATGAGTTGAGCCCGGAAAGAAGGGAAAGGTGGGGGGAAGGTGTTTTAAGATTTGGTTTTATTTCTCATTACCCTACTCAGTTTTGATTGGTAATAAATTAAACTGATTTTTCCCAAGTCGAGTCTGTTTTGCCTATGACAACAGCTGCTGAGTGATCTCCCTGTCCTTATCTTGACCCATGAGCTTTTTGTTAGATTTTCTCTTCCCTGTCCATTTGAGAAGGGGAGTGATAGAGCAGCTCTGGTGGGCACTGGCATCCAGCCAGGGTCAACCCACCACACTCCCCTTCATTTCTTAAACTGTCCTTATCTCGATCCACAAGTGTTTTTCTCACTTTTGCCCTTTGATTCTCTCCCCATGCTGCTGGGAGGGGAGTGAGTGCGCAGCTGGGTGGGGGCTTACCCCAGCTAGGGTCAACCCACCACACCATGACAGCCAAGTACTACTTAAAATGATGCAAAATAGTCTGGAGAAAATCTGAGCACAATCACTAGTAAGGGGTTGAATGTTAAAAAAATTCTTGAAAGTAAGTAATGTATTTATTAGTATTTGAAACACAAGAATCACAAAGTAAAGGTCAACATGAAAACAAAATCTTTCCTTGTTCATATGACGAGATAAACCATTTTTTTCCCATTTATTTTTCTGTTCTTGGGCCCTAAATGTTGCTGATGTCTTCTCTCAGGCTGCCCATAGAGTACACTGTGAAAAAGGTCAAGCTCACTGGTTTTGGATGTTTTACAGATCAGAAAATGAAGTATCTTTCTGAGCCTTTGCAATATGAAAGTAATCACTTGTGCTTCATCAGATGGTTCTTCATATACACGTTGCTTCATATCTCCATAGGCAGACATAATAACAGCTTGGAAGAGATTGATCAAGACACAGGTCATCATCAACATGAAAGAGGCTAGGAAAAGACCACCCAGCAACCTGTTGGATGAAAATGCAGTGTCTCTGAAAGCTGAGATACAGTAAGAGAATATGGTCTGAGCTGAGTGAATCATGTTATTGTAGTTCCATTCATGCTGTCCAAACACAAGATAGCCGAAAGCCATAAATACAAAGAAATACACCGCCACCACGAGGGCCATTGAGGACATACCAGGAACGGCTGCCAAGATTGATCTTTGTGCCAGGCGTACATCGTAAAAAAACAGAGAATATTTTAGAGTTTTCAAAGTTGCAAGAAATGCTAAAAAACCCATAGTGATCCTTAAAATCTGATCTAAATGAGAAACTGCATGAAAATGAATGAAATCATTTGGGTGAAGTAAGTAAAACTTCACTATATCTGCTCCCACCTTAAATTTTATGACCTTTAAAAAAACAGAAAGGAGGAATGCTGATTTTAAGCCAAAGTTGATTATATTGGAAATGTTTTTAATATAATCTTTTTTTTCTTGGCCTATGATGTGAAGCTCATCTGCAATGTAAATGAACAGAAGGGCAAGAACAATTACAAAGAGACACTTCTGAGCTTTAGTTTGCTGATGAAAAATGGGGAGTGCAAAAGAGTGTACTGACAAACTTGGTTTTATGGTCCCAAAATGAGACATTTCAAATATGACTGAGATGGTGCAAAAGAGATCTACATCTGAGTTAAATGTAGTTAGTTCAATGATCACAGCCCATGTCTTCTCATCAAGCCAGTTGTTCTGTTGTAGAGCATCCAACCTCGTCGTTGAATTATGCCGTCCCTCTTCAGGGAAAAAGTAAAACGTGTATCCTGCTGGTCCATATGTGTGCAAATCTCCGTATGAGTAATACATCCACGGAGTCCTGTTTCGCTGGTAAGTGAACCCTCCGTAAGTGCTGGCGACCTTGGAAACAGACTGGTTGGCAACTTTTGTCCAAGTGCCAGCATAGTCATCTTTGTCTGGGATGTCATTGCCATATTTGTGAAGACAGTGGCTTTTACTGATCACAAAGTTATTTACAAAGCTGTGAGGATGGAAACATTTTTTCTCAGTACCTTTAGCCCGCACTTGTTTCATCCTAGGCAAACCAATGATTTTGGACCAGCTCTCAGGAAGAAAGGTTGGCTGAACGTCATTGTGGATCAAAGGCAAGAACACGTCTTTCACCCACAGGTAGATATGTTCTAGCTTATCTACACTGGAGAGTCGTGGAGAGAATTGGTTATGGATGAATCGGTTGCAGTGGAAGCTGTTGGCATTCTCAGTGGAAAAATTTAATAGCAGTGTTAAAAAGAGAAGGTGACTAGTGAAATCTTTTATGAAAATAAATGCCTTGGCTTTAATTTTTGCCCTTTTCAGCATGTTTGCAATCTCATCAGCTTCTAAAGGCTTATACTGCTTGGTGCCTCTGACTTCAGCAAGTTTCAAGTGCATCTCTCTCATCTCATCAGGACTCATCGTTTCTTTAGGCAACTTAATCTCAGAATATTTTTCCTGAGTTAACCATCTGATGTTTTCACAGTATTTTGGACGAATTGTACTCATAGCTGAGAAAAAAGTGATTTTTAGAATTGAAATGAGAAACACGTTCTCAATAAAGGAGGTTGCAGATGCTATAAGCCACTCTAGTGAGGTCTGATAGCCATAAGACAAACCATATAACACAATGAAGAATGATGATAGCCCAGTGACAGCTATAACTAGTGCCCATGAGATATAGGTGCACCACCACCAAAAAACTATGCGCTGTCTCTTGCGAAAGGGCATGGAGGTAATGCTTAGTCGTTTCCTTTCTTTCTGAAAGTTGACTCCTTCTTCCGTGCAATTGTTACTAAAATTGGAATTTGATGGTGGCCTTCTCTGGCAGGGCTTAGCGATTGGAGGGGAATTCGCGGTTATCTTCTGCTCCTCTGTTCCAATTACATTTGCATCTCTTTCAGAAACTGTGCAGTTACTCCAGTTTTGGGGAGCTCCCTTGCTTCTTGTCTTTCTGGAACATGGCGGGCTCTTTGAGTTGCTGGGACCAGGAAGGCTCTCCAGGGGACTAACATCCCTCGATTGTGCTGAAGTTTCTGAAAAGCATAATTTTTCCAAATGTTTCTTCCAGTTCTTAAGATGTCCAGACAGGAGGGGTGAAGTTACCTTTGGGTCCATCTGAGCCACACCACGAGGAGAAGGTTCCTTCTGGGAATACTTAAATAAGGCAATTATACTCATTTCTACAGGTATGATAACCAAAGCACATTCAATTCCCACTGTTATTGATCTCATATACCTCAAGTGTATTGGAGATTGTTCATCCTTGCCAGCATTAAAGAACATAATGTTAGCAACCAGGTTTAATAATAATATTGCTAAACACGAAGACAACCTTTGGAGCCTGCTGAAACTGCCAGTGAGAACATGAGCAAAAATCGAGAACCACAGATGGCTTTCTGTCAAGCTGTTGGCAAAATTAATCAAAAAATAGTCACTTCTGGGCAGAGGCATATTGGGGCTTGTGACGGAAAATGTCCTTTCTAGTAAGTGATCGCCCTTGTCAAGAGAAAGCCATTTCCTGCACATAAAGAACCAGGTCTTTCCGGTGGACACATTCTCAACTTTGGCTCTGCTTAAGAACCAGCTTGGAGATGGGCCCTTGTTATTGTGCCAGATCCTGAGGGAACAAATGTCTCCCAAGTCTTTCTTAGTAGTTAACAGAAAGCAATCAGTGCTTCCTTGTTGGAAAGATGGAAAATGTGGGTGCCATAAAAAATGGATGTCACTCCTGCCATTCTGGCCGATGAGCTGGAGAAAGACATCTGCTTTGGTTCCAGCGCCCCAGCGACTGCCTGTGTACAAAGTGACCAAAAAGCTCACTTCATCAAAGGGGTCGTTGTCTGGCAGAAATATAATCTTGTCTTTCCTGTCCCTGTCCATCCTGTCTTTTCTCATGGCCCAGAGTGACAAAAGAAAGTAGACGGCAAAAATAAAGAGCACTGTTAAGAGGGTCACTGGGTTTCTAGGTATGTCTGCTATCAGGGTTTTTCCCAGATCTACTGTGTTGGGAGCAATTATTACTTTGGCTGCCAGGAACCTGATGTCAAACATGGATGTATTTGACGCAGCGCGGACTGACAGTTTTCTGTGACTCCGCTTCATATTGCAGATGCAGTGTACCCTCTGCCAGTCAGTCAAGGAGCCAAGCCTGCACGTGTCTGCTCTCCACAGACTTCGAACCCCATCCAGAAATAAGCACTGATCACTAAAAACGTGTATGCTCACCAGTCGCTGGGTTTGATACCTTACGACATAGGGTGTCAGCAAGACAACGGAGATGTTATGAGTGTCTGTACTGCTTCCTTGAGCTGTGGCTGTCAGCAATGACTCTGGGAGACAGATAATATAAGGAGTCTTAATGTTACACTCAGTGCTAGGTGTCTCATTTTTGCTTGCAACTGTCGGCATGTTGTGAAAAGCAGCAAACGAGGCTATGGGATGAGCATGAGTGACGTTGGCACCTCTAAATACTAGCACCTTGAAAGTAACTTTTAATTTTGTCAGGATCTGGATGTAGATGCTCTTGGTATTTCTGTTGACTTCAAAACTAAATCCTCCAGTTGTGTAAGCTTGCGCTTTGTCAGGTCCCATTGCTAATTGAAAAGTTGAAGATCCCTTATCTTTCCTAGCAATAGTAATTTCTGCTCCTTCAGGCATGATGCCTAGTAGATCCCCATTAGCTTTTGTCTCTGCCATTTTGAACCCCAAGACCGTTGTTGCGATTTCTGATGTGTAACCTAACCAAGGGAAGGGGTTCTCATCAAACTCAAAAAGGGCAGTGGAAATCACAGCATCATAGGGCAATCCTGCATACTTTTCCATTTTCAGTGACGGATAAAAGCAATTCCTACAGGTGTTTCTTGTAGAGAATGCATCTGCAATGTTCCAGGTTTCGTCTTTCTTCAGAGTGATATTCCAGTGTTTTGTTTCCATTAGAGTTTCTGTTTCTCCAGGAACTTTGCCCTGGAAAACTGTCTCCATTAAATTTTCCATGATGGAGAAGACTTGTTTAACTCCACGCACATTGACATTCCTGCGATGCAGAAGAGCAGCTCTCAGGATGTTGGACAAGCATCTTAGTATTCCACTAGTCTGAATTTCTGCTTCCTCAGACCAAAGGCTGTCATTCCTCTGTATCTTCAGCACTTCCGTTACTTCTATCAGTTTCTTAATGGCAAGGTTTTGTGATCTAATGTTCAATTCATCAGCTTCCTCTGTGACTTGAGAAAGAGAAGCAACTACTTGGTTGACTTCCATTGTGCTCTCAACTGAAATATTCAGGGCTGTTTTAATCAGGCTTTCCCGAAACTGAGCCTTAGAGAGCTGGAGAGCTGGTGAGGCTTTAATATAGTTTAAGACTGAGGCTGCCAGATAAGCCAAGTAACCCGCACTAAAATAATCGCCAGTCTGGAGATAGGATGTCATCGGTGCACTTAAACCACTCACTGAGGCCAGCAGTTCATGAAACACAACAGCTAGTGGTCGACTGTTAACTGGGTTCTGTACGCGGACATATAAACTCACTTGGGTAAACGCCCCAAGGGAATCACGGACTTGAACGTAAAGTGTCAAGGTGTACTTCTGAGAGGGCACTCCAATTGGAAGAAAAGATGGAGGAGTTTTAGGCTGATAACCAAAGTACAGAATTGTACCAAATGTATTTTCCTCCACAGAAGATATTTTGGTAGTTTTGGGTACATTGGAAGCTACGATCACTTTATATGTCAGAGGTAAATTGCTGTCAGAAAATCCACTGCATTGAACAACAAATTTTGTCAGAAAGGCCATACCCCGGTGTGGGTTGATGCTACACTTGCCAGCCCTTGGAGGAGAATTTACCTTAAATGCGTGTCTGTAGATTGAGGATCTACCATCCCAGGTAGTTACTTTTAACAGAAGTATGTAGGATCGCTGTGCAGTCTTGGTAAAAGTCAGCGCATGTATAGACAGGTAAGCCCCAGACCTCCCCGTTGAGGTTCTGGAAGACCAGTCAAAGTTAATTTCTGTAGAGTTTTCTGAAAAAAGGGACCAGTAGTAGACTGGCTGGCTGTTTGTTCTACAGTTTAGGCATTTTCCAGACAAAGTAAATCTCTCTGTTGGAATTAGAGTGCTACCACAGTTTTCAAGGCACGCCATGTCCAGAAGGAGAGGGGAGCCAGGCTCCACATCTACAGTTTGGTCAGCATAACTGCTTCTTCTATCCTTTTGAATCACTAGACGAAAGTAGTATACGGCATTTCCTGGGAGGGATTCTGGTGGCATTGCTTGAACTGGACCTGAGGATGTTAACCATTTCAAATCCCTCTGGGCTGGGTGGCATCTCTTTCCTGGGCTGACTTTCATATTTTTATAGTCTGACGCCTCTTTAGTGCAGTACCAAGTAAATGTGATTCCCTTTAGTCCTTCCTGTGAATCAGGATCGTAGGATGCAGAGCCATCAAGAGTCCAATTATCAGAAAAACCCACTATGCGGAACGTGCCTCCTGCAATATGTGCCACTAGATCGCTGCGCTCAATCTGAACATAAACTTTATCTGAGCCTCTGAGGACTGTTGTGGTCCTAATTGGAGTTATTGCAACAGTGAAATAAAACAGATACAACCCATAATCTAAAGTAAAACTGGGAACAGTTAAGTGTATCATTTCTACACCATACATCGAAGAAGAATTGATTGGGTTTGTCCAGTTTGGAGCAGTTGTTGTGTCCTGAACACGATAGATGCGCCACAAGGGCTTGATAGATATACCGACGTTGCAATCTACCATCAATCTGACAAAGAGGTAAAAAGATACCGCCCTTTTCTGGCGCAGGACAGAGGTGTGAAGAACAGGTTTCTGAATCTGCACTGTGTGTATGTAACAGGGTTCTTTCTGGCAAGACACTGGTGCTTCTATGGTTTTTGCAGCATAGTTGTTGACTCTGACTCCTAAAAGAGCTGATGTAAGTGCACTTCTGCTACAGTTCACTTTTGCCATGAACCCGGTGTATTTCTCTGGATCAAAGGGTAAAGCAGAGCGACGGACAAGACGTGTGGCGTTTCTTACATGATCGTTGTATGTGTACGTGCTATTCTGGAGGAGGCGTTCTTTTTGTGTTCCAAAAAGCTGCAGATGGAAGGTCCACTCGCACTGTAGCATCGGATGTTGGGCAGGGATAAACCACACTAAGTAAGTAAAGCTCTGCAGAAAAGGAGGACGACCACTGCCATAAACGTGGACTTCAAGGTCTCTTTCTGACAGAGACCTAAACAAAGCCCTCTTCTGATTCATATAAAGGTACATATTGAACTTGTACCACTGGAAGGCCACAAACTCTAGGGAGAGTAAGTAGGAGAGCTCCTTGTATTGGTAGAACACAGTGTGTACGTTAGGGTCATCTATGGAAATAGGGCTCTTGTTTTCTTTGGTTGTGTAAAATGTTCCATGGTTGTACCTGAAAATGTAAGTGGTCCTGCTGGTCTTTCCTGGGTGAAGGTTGACATGGGTGGGAGTTTCTCTGCCTGCAGTTAGGCTCAGGGTACCATTGACTAGATGTATTTCTCCAGTCAATTCCTCAAACTTCTTTCCATCAACATGAAAATAAATGCTGGCCACCACCACCTCAGCTGGGCTGTGAGGTGTGGGAATGTCACAGAAATTGCTCTGCAGAGTAAAGGAACTGTAAGAACGGAGCCAACCTCCTACAGCCTGCGTGTCCACCAGTCTGTAGGCCAGTGTCCTCGATGTAAGGGGCTGAAGCCTCCAGGAGAGGCTGAGGGGCTGTTGAGGAACACTAAGGAGCTTGGAGCTGACACTGAGGACATGTAGCAAGTCAGGCTCTACCTTGAGAGAGAGGCTGAGGCTTATCCAAGGCATCTGCTCAATGCTGACTGAAGCAACATGGAGCCCATGGTGTCTGTAGCGCACAGTCAGTCGGTAGTTGTAGTAGGTGGCACAGGTCTGTTGCAGCTCGGCTGTTGGATAGACAGCAGGTGGTGGCATATCTTGGTACTCACTGCTGGGAAGCAGAAGGGTAGAGGGGCTGCCTCCCTGGCTGCTGAAGCGGTACTGCCAGCTGGCACTCTTGAGGCGTGCACACCAGCCGAGCTCTACTGGCTGCCCCGTGTGGATCAGGTGTGTCTGCGGCCAAAGCACGAACAGCCGCATATCCTGCCCAGACATCTCGATGCTCACGTTGTGGTGAAAGCAATCAGGTGCAGCACATGAAGCAGATGAGCATTGCACAGTAAGGAGACTGGAGGGCACGGGTGGAGGAGCACTTCTTGGTAGAAGGCCTGTCTGCAGCATGACCCGGCCTGACCAGCGTGAGGTGTTCTTCACCAAGGCTGAGTTCAGGTACCAGAAGCAGCGTGGTGGGAGTGGTGGCCACCCCTCTTTCCTCTCCGCCTCTCTTGCTCCTGGGGCGGGCTGGTAACGCAGGTTCATGGTGCTGTTCTGCAGGCATGAGACCCAGCGCTCGTTGTCCCGCAGTTGAGAGACTTGTCCGTGAGGGCCCCAGCAGCTGACCAGCAGGGGTGGTGGCTGGAGACCGGGAGAGGAGGCCCCCGAGCCTCGGGGGCAGCAGCAGAACATCTGAAGGAAGAGAAGCTGAAGGAGAAGATGGAGCGCCTTCATTGCAGTATGAAGTGGAGGAGGGAGCACACCCATGGGGGTGCAGCCTGACGGAGGTTGACAGCTGTGGACTCCCAACTCCTGGGGAAGGGCTCCAAGGAGACCAGAGCTTGCTCCCCACTCTCCTCCCTGACACAGCTGCCAGGAAAGGTATTTACCTTCAGACACATTAGATAGCCATGGATATGGCCGATGCCCACAAGTCTTTCAGGGCCACTAAGCTACAGGAAACACACCCGTCGGTGTGGGCCTCTGCCAGGTTCCAGGTTCCAGATTCCAGGTTCTGCCGTTGCCAGGGAACCGCTGCCAATGGNCCGAGCCGAGCCGAGCCGAGCCGGCGGAGGCTGGCAGCGGGACGCGGGGAGCCAGCCCCGGTGCCGTGAGGCCTCTGCGGGAGCTCGTCTCCCTTAAGCCGGCCAGCGAGTGACCTGCGCTCAGGGTGGGTTGCAGGTGGGGTGAGGCTGCTGTTGGCGTCTGAAAAGGGGGGGGCGAGTCGCTGCACCCTTCCCTCCCACGGGGGAAGCAAACTCGTGTCTGNCTGGAGGTGTTCAAAAAGCATCTAGATGTGGTACTTCAAGACATGGTCTAGCAGGCATGGTGGTTTGGTTTTTTGTTGGGGTTTTTTTGGTTGTGGTTTGTTTTTTTTTATTATTTGTGCGGGGGGTAGGGGTTGATGGTTGGACTAGATGATCTCAGAGGTCTTTTCCAACCTTAACAATTCTATGATTCTATGATTCTATCTCTGTTTCTTGTTCAGAGTGCAGACCGGTCCCACAGGCATTCACCTGCCCTTTCTGTGGGCCTCAACAGTGGGTCAGGCCTTCTGACTCCAAACCAGCTTCAAGTCCAAGGGTTCAAAATCTGTCTGCAGGAGCCAGTTACTGATGCTTTCTTTCCAATTAAGTTCACTCTGTCACTCCTCTTGTTTCTTGGTTAATTAGGCAGGGGGAGATAAAAAAAGAAGTCCTGAAGATCTTCTGAGAGTGTTGTAGGTTCATGAGCGCCAGAGCTCGTGGAGAGCTGCCACTGCAGTAATAGAGGGTGTGCTAACAGCAGCCCGCAAAGAGCAGAGATTCCTCGAAGGCAGCTGGGATTCTAGCAGGAGCAAAAATACAAATAAACAGTCACCAGATCCTGTGACTAAACTCTCATCTTAAAGCAGGAGAAAAGGCAAGGCTTTGGTCTCGCCAGGGAGTAGTAAGAAGAGCCAAGGCCATGGCGCTCTCTTCCAAGAAGCATCGCAGAGTAGAGTCTCTTCTGGAGTTAGAGAGGAAGGTTGTGGGAAGTTGATATTACAGAACTCGAAGGCAGCCTCTGTGGAAATGGGCGTGATAATTGTTTTACAAACTCTCCAGACTGATTTTTACCTACTTGCACTCCCTTTCTCATGGATTTCTTCAGTCACGGTCTGATACATGAGTACAGACAAGCCCCAAGACATGAGTGTCCCAAGTAGCCTGGACATAAGGACCACTTGTGTATGACCCAGAGGACAGGGGCTCCTGGCTCTTCTGTAGTCCCCATAGCTCTTTGGTTCTTGGTTGGCAGCAACAGATTAGGTTTAGGGCAGATCTTTTACGTCTTTTAGGAGTCAGCAGCTGTTACGGGCTGGTTCTTCCCTGCAGTCCTGGCACACTGACAGGGGGAGTAGTGTCATACATGATGTGATGCAGCCTCGCTGCCATCCTCCTGTTGCCAGAGTGGGAGTCCTCCAGTGAGGGGTTAGTTACCTGGGCAGAGCAGAGGCTTTCTAGAGTGGATGTAAACAGTATGTAGCTCAACTAGATCAGCAGTGTCTGTAGTGATGGATGCAGGCCTTTTTTCACTAACCCTAGTTCTGCTGTTTTTTTCTCGTGCTTTGCGCAGACATTTTCATTCCAATGCATCTTAGTATTAACAAATCTCCTCAAAATGGGATGACACTTTCTACTTGGCAAGTAGAGCTGCCATGCAAGTAGAGCTGTTGTGCAAAACAAGGAGTGGCATTGGAGCTGCTTCAAATGGAGCTTGTTTTTGACAACTGATAAGAAAAGTCGTTTGTGGCCTGTTCTGCAGGGCACTTCGAAAGGTAGCCTGTAAGTAGCAGGCCTAACTTTGCTACCCTCTTGACTCTTCTCTTTATGTGTTTCTGGATATAGCATGGATTGTAAAGAAAATTTGTAATTTTGCATTCTGGTCTAGTCTTTTAGGCTTATAATTGAACACGCAAGTGCTTGAGCTGCTGGACTGTGAGCCGTTGATCCAGTAACAGTGGCAAAGCTTTAGGATACTATTAGCAAAGACGGTTTTGCCTGGTTACTTGAGCTATTTGACAGTTGGGTCATTAGAACCAGGAAATACCCTGAAGTGTAAAATGGGACAAACTGAATTCTTGCAGCATCCACAAGGACTAATCCCCCATTAGGAGGAGTCTGAGTTGGCTTGCCCCAGGTCTTTTTTTATGTCTATATTGTATGTTCTGTGTACTGGAATAAAAGTGATGTTGAAGTGATTGGGGCAGCTCCTGAAATGTGTGTATACTTAAGCAAGAATATATGTGGTATGCTGAATGTAAGTCTGCTTGAGAAGCCTATGGCAGTGATGGGTGCCATATAGGAAGGCTGAATGGGGAGTGATTAGTAGAAATAAACCTAAATGTTATTAAAAATGTACAAATAGGTTGCCAAGGGAAGCACCTCAGATTGTAAGATGACAGGCTTTGTGGTTTTGTGGCCGTCCTGTGTGGGGGAAAAGGCCTGCAAGCAACTAGAGATTACATGCCTGTTTGCTGTAGGCACCCACGTGAATAAGTTACATATTTTGAAATAGGCGTTGGATTTTTCTTGTTGTTGCCCGAGTTACTTAAGAGAGCAGTCATGGATACACGCATGAACCAGGGTGCTATAGATGCTGCAGCTTAATGCCACCGTCAAGTAAACTGCACATCTGCCTAATAAACTCTCTTCATTTTCCAGCAGCTAACAAGGAGATGTAGCACCTCAGTCAGTGTTACATAGCTTGGTAAGAAACTGTGGCAGCCTTATTCTGTGTTGAGTTTTAGCTTTATCAAATGTCTGTGTTCTTCATTTTCGTAAGGCTTGTGTACAATCTGTGGTCCAAATTCTTTATTGGCTGGACTTCAGTGACTTGGTGGATTTGCTCTGTCAGGCTGTTTGGCCTACAAGTTACTTAAGGTATTGATTTCAGTTATAAAAAACCAAGGTTTTATTTTACCATTTTACCTTTCACATGAGGTGTGTCTGCAGTAGAGGGCCTAGCCAAAAGTTGAGTTGTAATGAATTAAGAATGGTCTCTCATTATGAGATGCGTAACCCATTAAGATCTGCTGTTACACTTTATAAATTGTTAACTTCTTTATTCCCACCGTTAACCCAAACTTACTGAGTCTTCAGGTTTAACTACAATGGCACAAAAGATTTGTGTATCTGCTCACGTTGTCCTTCCAGCTTTTCTCTTTTTTAAAAAAACAGCATAGCTGACGAAAATATCAGAGCACCATCAATTTGAAAATCTGTTGGCTTAGTCTGGAAAACGAACGTGCAAAATGAGTGGGTTTGTATTTGTTTGTTGTGCAGGCCTGGCAGGATGCTGGACTTGTCCTGTCCACTACTAGCAATGAAGCCTGTAAACTGTTTGATGCTGTGCTGACCCAGGTATGACCAAAAAGTGTAAGAAAATGTGATTTGAAGGGACTCATGCATGGAACAGTCTTTGCTATAGTTGATGTTTAAATTTCTTACCGGCTGGGAGAGCCTTACAATCAGGCTGCTGCAGGAGTTCAGCCATTAGCAGGCAGCAGAAAACCCTTGTGGCAGAGGGCTGTGCTGGATGCTGCAGCTGTGGGGAAAACTTCAGACAGCGTGCTCATCCTGCTTGATGCAGGAGAATCAACCAGTCAACATAAACCACATAGAAATCCATGGCTATTGGTTCTGCTGGTGGCCAAACTACCTTAAAGAAAACAGTTTTTCTGTTTTCCTACTACACTAGCCCTATATGAGTCCAAAGTTTGTCTTTTACTTATTTGTCTTGCTTACTTTTGGATTTTGCACATGTGGGAGAACAAAAAGAAGGCCCATGTTATCAGGTATTCCTTGACCCTCTCTCTGTCTCTCTCAGTATGCAACCTGGGCCAATAATGAAAGCCTCGGAGGTATTGAGGGGTGTCTCTCGAAGTTAAAAGCAGCAGATCCAAATTTTAGTAAGTATAACCTTTAATTCTTAGCATGGAAAGTGCTGGATAATACCTTGTGTCTTGGTGTTTAACTTACTTTGTTTAGGCAAGTGGGAAGTGTTGGGTTGTAGAATTCTGTAAAACTTTGGAGTCTAGAACAGGCTGGGATGGTTTTCTGTGTTTTTTTCCTTTTCATTTCAAATCTTTGTAAATGGCTATCATGAAAAGCCTGTAAAAACTTTAGGTTTATGAGACTTCCTGGACCCCTGTGATTACAAGTCTTGTTTCAAACAAACAACCCCACCTTCTGTTTAGGTAGAGGTGAATTACCTGCAATGCAGTACAGCTTAAGTTGTAATGTGCTATTTTCCGTAGCAATGGGACATGTCATTGCTAATGGTTTGGAGCTGATTGGCACTGGAAGTTCAGTGCGGCTTAACAAAGAGCTGGACAGCGCGATGAAATCGATGATGATGCTTTCAAAATCACAGCCATTGACTGAGCGGGAGAAGCTTCATGTGTCAGCGCTGGACATGTTTGCCAGTGGGTAAGTCCACTGTCATCTGTCCTGCTTTCAGCATAGTTCAGAGTTCATTTTCTTCCTAGTAGCTGCCATAGTGCTGTGGTTTGGACTTAGTTTGAGCACAATGCGGATAACACCCTCATGTTTTAGTTGTTGCTCAGTAGTGCTGACACCGGTCAAGGACTTTTCAGCTTCCCATGCTCTGCCAGGGGCACAAGAAGCTGGGAGGGGGCACAGCCAGGACAGCTGACCCAAACTGGCCACAGGGCTATTCCATACCGTACAGCGTCACACGCAGTATAGAAACTGGGGGATTTGGCTGGGGGGGCAGCGATCGCTGCTCGGGAATGGGCTGGGCATCAGTCAGCAGGTAGTGAGCAATTGCATTGTGCATCACTTGTTTTGTATATTCTTTTACCATTACTATTATTATTTTTTTCTCTTTCTCTACTATGCCATTAAACTGCCTTTATCTCAACCCACGGGTTTTAGGGTTTTTTTTTGGTTCTCTTCCCCCATCCCACCGGGGCAGGGGGAGGGTGAGCGAGCGGCTGTGTGGTGCTTGGTTGCCGATTGGGGTTAAACCACAACAATCCCATTTAAAGGACTGTGAAGAGTTTTAGGCACCACAGGTGGAAGAGAGAGTTGGTAGCAGTGTTGCCTGACATTAGCTGACATCTAGCAAAGGATCAGAGTAGGATGTCAGTTGTTCTTGAATTTATCTCTCTAATTTTTAAGTGCCAGGACTAGTTAATGAGAAGCACAGTAGGAAGGGAACTACTCTATTGCCACTGCTTTATATCATTAAGCGCTTTACGTTTTAAACCTGTCATAGATCCATCAGTGGAATATAAGGTTTAGAACTGGGAAACTAAATATTTAAGTACAGTAAGGTCCAATGTTATATAGCATCGACTTGGATCCACAGAAGCAAAGCTATAAACAGTCTTTTCTTCTCTCTGTTGTCTCCCTGCGTCAAAAACTATTTCCTCTGTAAAACAGGGAGATAGCCGAGTGTCAGAAGTGCTGTAGAGGCTCACTGTTCCATTCAATACGTTGAATTTATGTGCACTGCAGAAAGTATGGGCTAATGATTCACTTTCATTATTTGTTTGTCAAACAGGTGAGCATGGATTTACTTCACATACTCCTTAGCAAAGGTAAAGAGGAAGCTACTAAAGCCCTGTTACTATGGGTTTAATTCCCACTAAAGGAGAGGGATGGTGTCTTTGTGTATGTGAAGTTAGATTAATTATGGTAGGTCTCTGTAAAAACTGTTCAACCCTGTAGGAAAACCTTTTGATTTATGGTTTAAGCTTCTTTTGTTTTCCTTGTATGTCACAGTGACTTGTTCTAACCCAAGGACACTTCTTTCAAAAGATTTCCCAGAAGGTGCTCAGTGAAGATAATTATTACTTTAAAAAAGACTAAGAAATTCCTTCAAGGGAAAAAAAGTCATTTGATGTTGAATTTTCTGTTTTTCAGAATAGCATGAGTTTAGAACTAACAGTAGAGGCAGGTATGTGTGCCTTCTCTCAGCAATCAAAATAATTTTTTATTTCTAGCCAGCTTCCAAAAGCTTGTGATCTATGGGAACAGATTTTGCAGAGCCACCCAACTGACCTGCTAGCCCTCAAATTTTCCCAGGACACTTATTTCTACCTGGGATATCATATACAGATGCGAGATTCTGTTGCTCGGGTTTATCCTTTCTGGACGCCTGATATTCCACTAAGCAGGTGGGTCATGCTTCATTTTGAAAATTGCTCTTTATCTGGTGTACATGTACTTCGTGGTTTTTTAAGTTCAGACATATCTAAATAGCAGGATCTGCTGGAAACAAACATGAAGACAAAGTCAAGGGCTTAGAAGTGAATCAAACATGATCACAGCTAGATCATATCTCCTATATCTATGTTGACACTGTTGTTGAGGGTTTTTTCTTAAGTGAGCTGTGGCTCAGTTAGTAAATTTTGCTGTCAAATACGGCACATGGCATGTAACAAACAGGATAAAATCATGTCCTCACTGAGGGCAGTGGCAAAACTCCTTTGGGCTTTTATGGGTCCAGTTTTTCACTTGGGGCTTGCATTGTGGATGGTAGAGCACAGTTGGAAGAAAGAAGGGAGTTGTAACTTGGGATACCAAAGTGTAGTTCTGAAATAAAACTTTGGGATATACCATAACAGCTGGTGTGGCAAAGACTGACAGGAAGGCAGAAAGTTTCTTTAGTTCAGTCCTGAAAGTTTTGGTTTCCCAAAGTTAGTTCAGAATAATCTGAATCTATTGGCAAGTGAATAGTTAATAAAAACTAACTTGGGATAATTAAAAAAAATTTTTTTAAGACCTGGTAAATTATTTGAAAGCTTTTAACTTTATATAAAAAGTAACATTGAATTATAAGTCAAGACGTACATTTAGAGATAGATGAATTGGTGATCCACAGGCAACCATAACTTTCTGAATATTTTATGAATATTGCTGTGGACCCATGCACTGTACCTCTGTATCCAGAACAGTCTTTTCTCCTTTTTTTTCTTCCACAAACAGTGCAGGGAATACAGACAATGCTAACATAATACTGAAGCTAACTGAGGTACCCCACAATCTCATGGCACAGAGGGTAGTGTCAGGAGTCACATTTTTCCAGCTGTGTTACTGCAACTCAGAAAAATCTAAACCCCTTAGTTCTTTTTAACTACAATATGCTGGTTTCATTTGTTGGAGAAGTAAGACGATGTGGCAGTTTTGACTGCATTTTTATAAACTTTGGTAGACACAATGCTACAAAAGTGCAGGTTGTTGTCCACTTAATTGTAAAGCAACAGGAAACACCCATATGCCAAGCATTTTTTGAAGTATGAAAACCTGGCAAGTACCCCTTGTCCTCAAACTTACAGGCATGTAGAGTTACATGTGAATTAATATGTTGGTGAAAAAAAAATCAACTTTTATTCATCTTGACCCATGAAATAGATCAGTTGCGACATCAGTTCCTTTGCCTCAGGAGTTTAAAACCAAAACCCCAACAGATATTTTGAGAAGCAGAAACATATCCTGTGGTATCTTGAAATCTACGAATCTGCAAATAGAATAGCAGTTAATCATAGAATCGTTTAGGTTGGACAAGACCTTCAAGATCATTGAGTTCAACTGTTAATGTAGCACTGCCAAGTCCATCACTAAACTGTGTCCCTAAGTGCCATGTCTACACGTCTTTTAAATACCTCCAGGGATGGTGACTCAACCATTTCCCTGGGCAGCCTGTGCCAGTGCTTGACAAGCCTTTCAGTGGGGAAATTTTTTCTAATATCCAATCTAAACGTCCCCTGGTGCAACTTGAGGCCATTTCCTCTTGTTGTATGGCTTGTTAAATATTTCCTAAAATGACTGCATCAGGTATGTGTGTAAGAGCACATACAACCCAAATTTTCCTTTACATTGAGCCTTTATGGTTTAATGGTGATGCTTTACAACCAGTTTTAAAGGTCCACTTCACATGAAAGTGCTCACCTATAGTTTTGTGGCCACTGGAGCAAGTGCGGAAGCCTACACTCATGTTGCTTTTGAGATGTTGAGATAACTTTGGTGACAGCAGTGTCTTGCTTCTCACCTTCTAATTCTGCATTTTGCAGCTGTTATGCAGATCAGCAGATTGTTCTGTGCAACTCTTAACTCTAGCTTATCTGAAGATGTAGATTTCAGTTCTCAAAACACTGGTGATGTGCCTCTTGTTACTGTTTCCCATGCTGGTGTCTCTGGGCCTCTCATTTCCTATGAGAACCAGCTAGTTGTTCTGTATTCTGTGAGCTCGAACCCTCATTGTAACTTACATTGCAAGGACTGTTTTGAGTTAAATGCTATTTCTATTAGGTTTTTCTGTCCTAGCTTAAATCTAGTTCTAAATGGCTGATGTACTGTTTTTGTCCTTTTGCTTAGCTATGTGAAGGGCTACTACTCTTTTGGACTCATGGAAACAAACTTTTTTGATCGTGCTGAGGAGCTTGCCCATGAGGTAAACTGCCTGTTATTGGTGCTGAAAGGTTTTAGAATTCCTAAACCCGGTCCCTGTCTCTGGGTGGTGGTTTGCACGGATGCCATGAACTGACTCTCCATCATCTCAGTTGTTAGTAGAAGTAGCGAAGAGATAAAGCTCAACACGGAAATGCTCACAGAGTTTCATAGAAGACTACTGATGCTATTCCTTAGAAAGATTCCCACATCTATGCCGTACCATGGCAGTTTCATCTTGACTGTATTTCCTTCGCTTGCTTATGAGCATGCCTTGTCAGATGGTGTCAGAACACCTGTATAAAATCCATATATTATCCCATCTGCTGTTTTCTGCATCTATAATTGGCTGTTTACTGCTATTAAAGAATGTTGTATTTGTTTGATGTAATCTGTTCTTGACAATCCATTCTGTTTGGGTTCCCTCTCCCTTTTTTCTCACATGCTTGTTCCTTGATTATTGAACAATTAACTCTACAATGTTCCTGGGGATCAATATTAGCCAGCCTGTTTCCTTTCTATGAAGACAGTAATTATACTTGACTTTCTCCAGTCCTCAGGATTATCCCTGTCCTCCAGGAGTCTCAGATACAATTAATTTCTAATGGGTGTTTTTGCCAAACTTCTATTACATCAAACCACTGAAAGTGACAACAAAGACTAAACATTAACATTTAACATTTATGAGGTTAATGACTAACGTCGCAAAATGCCTAAAACCTAGTGGGAGTTGTTGGAGCAAGAAGAGGAATTTGCTGAATACTCAGAGCTGGCTGTGTTCTTGAAGAAGAAATTATTACCTGCAAGGCAGTGTGTCATGGAATATGTCATGCCTATGCATGTAATTCTTTCCTGGCTGATATTGATGCATGTCTACGAAATAAAACATCATTTGATAGTCTTCATTAAAGCCTGCATTTTAAAGTGTTTTGCAGGTGTTCATCTCTGTGCAGTAGAAGCTGGGAAATGAAGTCAGCCAGTAAACATTTTCCTCCTTTTCTGTCCTGATCAATTCCTGGCTGCAATTAGTTGGAATGGTACAGGGATGTACTTAACATGCAGCAAGTAAAAAGTAGTCTCTTGTTTCTGTATTAGCAGTGATAAATACTGTTATTTGCAATTTCGCAAGCTTCATCATGTTTTCCCCTTTTTCACTTACAGGCTTTGGCTATAAATCGGACAGATGCATGGTCTGTTCATACCATAGCTCACGTAAATGAAATGAAAGCAGAGGTGAAGAAAGGGTTAGAATTTATGAAGGAAACGGAAAACAACTGGAAGGTAAACATTCTTGTAGCATCTCTGCAAAAGCTCCTTCTAGGTCTCCTTTATCTCCTCCAGCCAAGTTCCTGATGCCTCTGCTTGCAGTTCCTTTCTATCTGCATATGTGTTACAGGCAATGAAAATTTTACATATTAGACAAAACTATCACTTGAGGTGCTGTTTACTATCCATGCTGCTTTTCAAGCAAGAGGCAAAAAAATGGCCTGTTATGAGGGACACATACAGTCGACCACTTTAAACCGTCATTACTACGACTGCTGATATTATGCAAATGCCAAACATGTCAGTAGGCTGGGATTCACACAGTCTATCCTCTCACACTCCCTTACGTTAGCTAGGAATATTGTAATCAATACTGCTTTTCAACAAGTGTGTGGTTTGTACGTGCATGTGTACACACACCTACCCCCTGTTTTTTTTTTTTTCTGGTGGAGCTGATTAGGTATTTTACATCTCGTTAAGACATGGCCATGGCGGCCATGTGAAACATCAGATGTGAAAATTGTGATTTATTGGTATGTGATTTATATGTATATGATTTGTTGTGTGGTTTATAAAAGTAAAATGACCAGTGATATTTTCACAAGCTTTTTGCTTAGACTGAGATGAGCACTGAGAGTCAGTTGAGGAACCTGGCTAAACCTCTCATGAGAACCTAAGATGATGTGTGAAATGACACAGTCAAATCAAACGTTTTAGAAGACTCATAAAATATTTGTTTGCTTCTGGATAGGGAAGGGTATTTAAAGGTCAACTGTAAAGAAAAGCGAAATCATGTTTCTCTCTCTTTTCTAGTGTACTGAAGTTACTTTATATATCCAACAAATTTGAGTGTATCTCAGCGTATCGAACAGCTTAATTAGTCAGTCGTAAAGTAAGTGCTGGAAGCGAAGTTTAATTTTTGTGTTGGACAGCATGTGTTTTCCCAGTGATTTAAGTGTGTCATATTCAGAGCAGAAGGCTGTGAGGTTTGAATTTGTTAGGACCCACAAGAGTCTATTTTAGAGTTGTCTGAGCTGACCATTCCACCTCACCAAAAGGGCAGGGCTGGATAATGAGGCTAGAAGGACTGCTTATTTTGCACTTGGTTTTTTAAGCTAAGTATTCAGATACCAAGCTTGGAAGTGCAGGCAGAAAACCCTTGCTTGAGGTTCATATCTGCCATTTCTCAGAAAGCATTGTGTCCTTTGATCTGTTAGTTTTAATGAAACAGTGATGCAGGGGGCTGACAGTTTGAATGATGCCTTAAAACCCCCCAATCACTGACTTTTGGATTGATTTTTTTTTTTTTAAACTCTTTCTTAAAATAGTTGCATGCCTCTGTCATTATACCCTCTATCCAACTAAAATAAAGTAATAAAGTGCAATATCAGTAAGTAGAATTGTCTGATGTACCTTTGTGCCTGACCCAGTGTCGTTAAGATTTATAACAGCTGACATTGTCCTAATGTTAATACGTAATAATACATAATGATAATACGCTTCTTTTGTGCAATAATTTTCATCTTAGCCATCATGAACATAGAGTTAAAATGCAAGTGCATGAATAAAAAAGCAGGTCTCTCTAAGGTCTTTATTAAAGTTGCTTGTATTTTGCCTGGTGATTTGAAGTTTTTAATTTTTATTTAATGACCAGGAGCATCTACCTGTACTGCCACAATATCCGGGCTCCTTCTCAGTAAGAGTGGCAAAGATTTGGTACAGGTTTTCTTTACAGAGTACTTTTTGTTTGTTTGTTTGTTTCTCCACCCCCCCAAAAAAAGCAGATGCCATTTGTTTTATATGTGTATTTCAGCACAAAATCAAAAGGGGCAAATTATCTTACCAGAGGAGTCCTCTCTGCCAGTGCTATTTATTATTAAATAGGAATGTTTTTTCTCATGAGCTGTTGGAATGAGTTCCCATAGCCTGCTTTTATTTTTTTAGTGACCTGTAAGTTCACTTCTCCTTTAGAAATTTAATCTCATTCAGAACTCAGAATCAGCAGCAGAAAAATGGGTTTGTTTTATTCAGTGAGGTAATTCTATGTTCTTGTTTGTATGACATTTGGAATGGTAGTATGGTAGTAAACTTGATATTATCAGGTTTAGGCCAAGCACTTAAAATTACTTCAGTTGCTCAGGTTTGGTTTGTGATTTAATATTAAACATGTAAAGATTACCAGAATGTTTATCTTAGCACCATAAAGTTCTGACATTCACTAGGAACCTTTGTACTTCCTGAAAGTGGGTGTTTCAGTTGTCACCATGAAAATGAAGATTTTTTTTTCCACTTGTGAGAACATTAAGTTTAACTACAGCTCTGAGAGAGGATGGGAGGAGAGGGATGAACCTTTCTGGTATTTTAATTTTCACTGAAGGATTATGGAGTTTTATTCCTGTTTGTCTATTCTCAATGCACTCACAAAAGTGAACTGTAATGGCATTGTCTTGAAGTGCAGGCTAGGGAAGAGTATTGGAAGTTCTGGTGCCAGCTGAAAAGGACAGTGCAAAGTCGGTACAGCCCAGCAAATATTCACCTCATCTGATGAACTGCCAATGTGTTTGGTATCTAGTGCAGCTTCTGTAGTCCATAGTAAAACATATGTTTAAAAAGTGATTCCTCTCTGTCTGAGCTGGATCTGTAGATGGGTGGGATGAATGGCCCTCGTAAGGTGGGTATCTCTCTCCACTATCTATCCAGGTTACTTTAGACAAGATGCCTAAATTATAGATGAGACAAA
>VZTL01062144.1:7559-26382 GCA_013400535.1 Scopus umbretta | reverse complement strand
AGATTTTGGGGGGTAAGTCCCACTTTGGAATAGGAGGAAGTTGCATGTTGGGTTTGTATTACAAAGCAGGAATGTACAAGGCAGCTTTCATAATTCCTGTTGTGCTGTATTTGTGCCTCAGCCAGTGCTTTAACATTTGGACTCAAATTGTTTTGAGTACCAAACTTAGATGTATTTAAAGGAAGAATGGTAATTGATAGAATTACCTATATATCCCATTAAAAATTGTGATATTGTGAGAAAATACTTAACAATATTCTGAGTTTTAGCTATGTTAGCTAAATTTTGAAGTGTCTTATACTTAACAGATGTTGCAGCAGAGGTATGTGACGAACTGGGAAGTAACCTGAGTTAATCATTGCAGTTTATTTTTCTTTAAACTCTAAATCTTCTTTGAAAGATACCTCATCTTTTTTAAGCAATAGAAATATAGATGAGAGAACTTGAGTTCACTATGTAGGCGGAGGAGTTATTTTGTGTTCGTTCTAAGCTTGAAAATCATCAGAATGTTTTAAGCAGCTGCTAACCAATACTATAGAAGAGCCAGCTTCAGAAAAGGCCGGGAGTTGAAAAGTGGGGATGTTTCTGTTTTGAGAACTTAATACATACGGAAAAGGATGTGTTTTCTTTTTAACCTCTGTTCTCTTTCAGAATAATGCATGTGTGTACTGCACTAAACTCGGAACAAACATGGTGCAAGGTGAGAATGTGAATTGGTGGAGAGAGAACCAAGTTATGTCACTTTTTTTTAGTAGCACTTGTGATACTGGCTGTCAGTTCTCCGTCTGATCTTTCAGTCTTACAGGGAGGACAGATTTGTTTCCCTTTTCCAGATGGTATGTTTGCTTCATTGCTATCTCATCCGTATATGGAGATTACCCCAGAGGGTTTTTTTAGCCTGTCTGGCAGTGGATTGTAATGGAATAAGTTTGTGGAGTAACCCAGTCTGTTTAATGCAGCATAGCTTGGTATCTTGAGGACCCCAAAGAAGCTGAAGTTCAGCTTAAAAGTATCTTGTGGCAGCTCCCGAGTCAATCACTTTGGAGAAGGGACATGAGTACTTCTCTGCACCCTGCCAAGCACCAGATGCTCAAGTACAAAGGCATTATTTAATAGTGACACTTTTGTATTCCATTTTTCAAGGTCATCTTAGTAATGGCTTGAGCTTGCTAGTTGTTTGTTTACTGTATAATGCTGTACCTTGCTATGGTCGTTAATATTAAATTGGTGTCAAGAGCTCTTATCACACTACTTTTTAGGGTAGTTTTAATGAAATTAGGATGGGGTTTTTACTTTTATTCCTGTATTTAGGTTTTTGGTTTTGTTTGTGCTTTGAGACAAGTGCAATAAACTAGATTTTTAAGAAATAAATTACTGTGGTAAGACTCATCTGTTGTATGATTCACATGTCGGGAAATTGTCTTGATACGAAGACAGGCATGCTTATGAAACCCCTCCCCTGCTATTACCCCAGACAATATGGTAATGACAACGTAAGGACCTGGATATTGTAAAGTTTATTTCATATGGTTTTTTACTTGTGACAGGTGTGTCAAACCAGCAAAATGGTCGTCTTCCAAGCAAAGACAATTAAACACTTCTCATATTTGAATATTAAGCTTATTGCCTCCATATGAAGATGTTTACTTCTATTACAGCAAGACCAAGTTTCTTCCCTTACGTGCTAAACAAAAATTGCACTTGTATGTTAAATATTTCAGCTTTCAGTGAGGAATATGCATGTGCGATCACAGCTAGAAAATACTCGAGTAGAAAACAGGTGATTGTACCATGTGCTGTAACTGCACCCTTCCTTGCATTTTAAAATATCTGAGCTCGTCTCAAGACTTCCTGTGTTTCTGGCCTTTAACGCCAACTGCGGCTAAGGCTTACTGAGCACCTTGGCTTCACTTCCCAGAGTGGAGAACTGTTTCCTGACAGAGTTGCGACCTGGGTAAGAAAGACACAAGAAAGCATAGCACAAGACACAAGAAAGCATAGCAATGATTAATGACCTTCTGATGCTTAAACCCGCTTCCAGCCGCAGGAATCCTGTTCAGATTCAGATGGCAATGTGCTTGCTAATTATCATAGCTTTTATCTTGACAAACCGGTTCAGCTGCTTCTGCCGGTTCCTTCAAGGAAATGGTAGTCTCCTTACAGCACCAGCCCATTGCCATTAGGCAGGAGTAACCCTTATGTCACAGTTTAAGGTGACTGTGATGAGTTGATGTGAAACAACCATCTTCGAAATCTAAGTAACTCCTGGTTTTCTTTGTCTTGCAGCAATAAAAAGGAATAGGATCATGTATAAATGGTACAAAGAAAATCTTTCACTAATAAGTGTCAAAGAAAATATATTTATTGCTTAAGTAAGATAGTAGAACTGTTGTCAGGAAACACTTGTTACTGCTAAGAAAATGATAATGAGGAACACTTAATTATGGACTTGTGTCATCGTCTAAACATAGCTTTATTTATACAGGTATGAAAAGTCACATTTATTCTAAACTCAGAGTTTCTTTGATGCAATGGACAAGAACCCTTCCTCCTTCCCCCCCACCCCATGCGGATTTCAGAAGGTCTGAACCCCATAACTCCTCTACATTACTTCTCAATAGACGAGTGCTGTCAAGTATCTCGAAGGCACTTGTGGGTTATTTCAGACTAGCGTGGCGTTCTGGCTTTTTGCTTCTCTCATAAAACTCATTTTAATGAGTGAGCTGTTGCTAGTTGTTTCTGCTAGAGTTCTGGATATATTCCAAGGAACAACCTTGAGACAAGTTTTCAGTAAATGCTGTTCTGAGTGTAAAGGCTTGAAATTCAAGTGCCTGTATGCCTATGGCTTTGTCTTGTTAATTAGCAATTAGAAAAGCATAAATCATAAATGAAGATACGGAGATCTCCTCATTACCTTGGTGAAAAATCTCTGGTCTTCAGTTTTTACATTAACCATTCCTGTCTGCATCCCATCCCTACTGTCAGGAGTAGAGAGGGAAGATCTGGATTGAGGATTTCTAGCTGTAAAATGTGAGATGTGGGCTTTATTCCTCTTACAGCCTTCCTAAAAGTGGAAGTTGCATGTTAGGAATGGTATTATGGTGGCAAGCAGCCAGCAAAGAAAGCTGATGTATCCTTTGCCAAACAAAGTAGATCATCCCGATTGTTTGATAATGAGTTATTGTAGTTAAAAATAACCACTCTCGCATCAGCAGAACAGAAGAGAACTTGTAATATAGAGGACTAGATTTTAATGACTGGAAAGTGAAAATTGAGTTGCAGTCATTATCTTCTGTGAATTATTACAGCCAGAGCTCCGCCGATGAAGATTAAAATATCTGGATAACTGAAATGATCTCCCTAGACTGCTGAATGGTGATATCTAGGTTTATCACATAAATAGCTATGGATTTCTCATCACTTGAAATCAAGATAGGAAGTGAGGTTTTGGGTTCAGTGCAGGAAATGTTGTAGATAATACTGTGGCTGGTGTCATACTGGAAGCTAGGTGAAATTACCATTATGATTCCTTTGGTCTTCAAGTTTATCGGACAGGAAATATATGTGAATAAGTCTATCAAAGTTGTTATATTAGCCACAAAGTTAAAATCCTGCTTGATGCTAAAAAAAAAAAAGCTGTAGAAAAAAGATCTGTTTGAGAAACTTTACATTCTTATGGAATGTGGACTTTTTACATATATATATATATATACACACACACACATATATAAAAGCTTTGATTTCTGTTCTCTAAAAGTTAATACAATGATAATAAAATACCAAAAAATATTAAATCCTCCAAACTGAAAAATGCCCTTTCTATCTTGGCCTTCAGAAATGACTAAAATATACTGGTTTTTATAGCCTGCGTTTCTCTGACAGAGGCACTGAATAGCGCACAACTCAATAGTACTGGGTGGAGCTGTAGTTATGAATTAATCTTTCAAGCATTGTTCACTCTTTCTGTCCCAATATAAAAGAAACCGGTGACTTATTTTTCCCTTTTTCATACACCTTTCTCGTAACCTCAGCTGAGATTCACTTACGGCAGACAGAGACAAAGGAAGGAGACTTCAAGTTACAACACTGGTGTTTTGAACCTCATATCCAAAGAAAATATACCTAAAGATGCGTACAGAATTGTGTTAACGTCCTGTACTTACCATCCTGATTTTGCACAAGTTGATTGCATGCTTTCTTTGCATTCAGTGGACCTGTAATCTAATCAGTATAGCGTGCCTTTGCCAGGAGGAGCTCTCTGGTATGAGTGTGCATAGGTATCTTGTATATAGAATGGAGGAGTGGCAACAGACGTTATGTCTGTTAAAGCATGAAGTAAGAATACTCAAGAGGTGACTCCTTGCTGAAGTTGTTACACTGCTGTATTTTGCTTAACCATGGGCTGGATGAATGTAGCAAAGCTCCCCTGGGTCAGGTGAAAGATCAAGCTAATTAGACCTTGCCCAGAAAAAAATGAAAGACTGGGAGGAAAGTCCCAGGGAAGCCCCCAGCAGGCTGCCTGGCACATGTGCCTGGCTACGCAGCAGGGGGGACGCAAAAAAAGAAGAATGAATTTGCTTGAGCTGCAGGGGGAAAAAAAGCAACTGCCAGCAAGAAAGCCCACGATCCCTGGTTGTTACAGGGGACAACCAGCCAGCTGATCATGGGAAGTGCAAAGTAAGTAGGGTAATTGCTAGGATGACTGAGATTTTACTTGCTCAGCTCCCACGCTTGTCTTGCTAAATCCGTTCTCTGCCTCAACAGATGGGCTGTATAGTCTGTTCGCTCCATGAGCCTCACCCAGTGCTCCAAATTGGGAGTAACAAACCTGTGAAGCGGCACATCTGCACTTCATTCCATGATGCTGTGGTGAAAGTCAGTCCTTTTAAGTTAAGGAGAATGTGGTAAATGATGAGTGTAACACCAATGATGAAATAACAGGTTTAGTGCTGTTAATTCACTTTATAATTACTGTAATAATAATGCTGACCTTAATAAATACTAACATTGATGCTATAGGTACTTGTGTAGGAGATCCATCAGGCTTCAGGTCTAATTAGCTGGTTACTTAAAATACTGCCAGCGTGGGGTGTGTGTTTAAAACAACAACAAAAAAATCTGAAATATGTGTTTGACTGTACTAAGAACAGATATATTGGAGAGCTGAATACTGTTGCTTTTAAGGTCTGCTGACTTCTTTTCATACTGTCCTTTGCTTAGTGGAGAGATCTTTCTCCTGTCCTTCTGTGCACAACTACATGATTACATGCTGCCCATATAGAGCATTCCTGGGAGGAAAACGCAGGACTTGCAGAGGTGATTCCGAGTGTTTAGTGTGTCACCTTCTTTCCTTCCTCCCCATCTTGGCACTTCTAATTGCTCTAGGACAGAAGTTGAGGACCAGGGAGGCAGTGAAGCAGCTCCTTCTACTTAAGCTTTGGTATTGTATTAAAACTGAAGTTAAAGCCTGCAGGTTTTGCATTACTTTTAACCTTGCCCGCAGTCCTTTGCAGCATGTTTTTCACCATTGCTGGCTGCTTGCAATGTAGTAATTTCTTAAACCTGATTTTAATAGAAGACGTTCAAGATGGACGGTGACAGATGGTTGGTTGTGTTTGGGGTTTTTTGTGGGGTTTTTTTAATGAGCAAAAGATGCTGTATCTTGCCAGGTGCATTTTCAAAGCATACTGAGCAAGGTGAGCTCAGCTTTCACTTAAAAGGCCATGCTTCATTCAATCCCTAAGTTTCACAATTGTACATCCAGTGATTTCTGAAAGCCAGTTTTAGGAGCAGGTTGGCATCTATCTACTGTCAGGTTCAGGGGCCTAAGGAAGAATATTGTCCCTGCAGAACTGTACTGCTAAGAGCTAGATTTCAGTGTCTCCCATAGCACATTTGTTCTGGGCAGCATGGACAGGCTCATAGCCCACGTATGATTCCCTACCTTGTGAATTTTGCCAGCTTCCATGGTAGGTAATAGGAATCTTTTGCAGATCTTGGCAAGTGTGTGGTTTCTTAGGTCTGTCTCTAAGGATTCTTGCTTTCGTTCTCGGGTTCCCTGCTATAGTTCCTGAAGTCAGCCTAGGTGCAACATGTTAGCATAACACAGACATAAATCACATCCTTGATCGATTGTTACAAATGAAACTTCCTTCATGCTCTCTTCATGCTGAATTTCATCAAATTTCATGCAGCTTTTCGTTTAAAAAGTTAGCCTTGTGGGGAGTAGCACAGCTCTTGTTGCATGTACCATCTACAACGTTTTGAGGACCTTAATGGGTCACAGTGACTTTCAACTTGAGTATTTTTGAAATCCAGTGTCTAATGGACCCAACAATCAGACCTGTCTGTGATGATTTGCGTATCATTAACCTATTTGCTTTCTGTGTTCAAGATTCTCGTCCTTCCTCATTGATCTCTGTTAGTTTTACGAGTACCAGCTTGCACAGAATGAGTGAATTTAAAGTAGGGATTCCCCGAACTCTTGAGTGGGTTGACCTGGGTCACCACTAAAACTTCCTTGCAGACTTTCCTGCACTTTTTCCATCAAGCTTTTAATAAAAAGCTCTGCAGAAGTTGTACACTTCTGTAAACCAAATATGGTCCACTTGTCAGTGCCTGATGGACCGTCATTTGAGAAACACTGCTTCAGTAGAAACGTGTACATACTTTTCTTTCACAAAAAGAATAAATAATCTACAACTATTGACAATGAGTTTATTTTTGTTTATTAACTTTGGTATCATTGATCTCTTGGCTTATATTTAGCTGTTTTCCCAATAGCAGATTTACAATATCTGAATTCGGTTGTCATGTTAAGCTCAAGAAATACTGGTAACAGTTATAATCATACCATGGTGACTAGAAAAAAAAAATCTTTTTATAATTTTGAAAAATTATTTTGTGAAAACACAGCCAGGTAAGTAGGGAAAATTGGAATGCTTGTCTTTCATATTTAGTCCTATATAAATTCACGGCAAAGCTTTCACTACAGTGGATATGGATATGGCTTCAGGAGTATTATTAGTAGGATCTAAGGCTTTGCCATATGACATCTCTAGAGCCAACTCTGCTTCTGTTCAGCCAAGTAAGGGATGTTTTTGGAAGCCATCCCAGGGAGGTGATTTTGCAAAATAAATGCATCTACTTTGTATGAAGTGATAGCCAGGTCCTGAGTGTCTGTCTGTCTTGGCAGTGACTCAAAGTTTTAACATGGATGACACTTGGGGAAGAAACCATCTTTCCCCCCCCCCCCCCCCTTTATCCCAGTGTCTCTGCTGTAGTCCAGATAAGTAAGGAGTATCTCTGGAAGCCATTCGATGACACTGGTTGGGAAACAGGAGCATACCTTTTCAAAAGATAGACAAGTCACAGCGGGACCTGTGTAGTAGGTTTTGTATAATATTTGCAGTTTTGGTCCTGGTTTGGGGTGAAGCTCTTTTGCATTGCATAGTGCTAACGTAGTTTTGTTTCCCTCTGATATCGATGTGCTCACATCTAGGTTACTACAAACAGCTGAAAGCACCTGAATTTCAGAAAAGCAGTTCTGAGGAAACCGGTATTAATAATGAACTGAACAGAGATAACGACTTGGGGAGGGGGGCAGGAATAAAAGTCAAAGAGCCTGTAAAGAATACCTGCCTTAATCCATGGTTGCTAGGGTGAGTGGAGGTAATATGATGGTTTCAGGAAATGCTGAAAAGAATAATTCTGACCTATGGAAGAAGAATGAGGAGAGGAGAATCAAGCTTAATGGCAGGAAACACTTCCTTACAATAAGGCTTATTAGGTTGCGCTGTTGTCAGGAAATGGTGGCAGTCCCATTCCATGAAGCATTTAAGACTGGACAAAGGCAACAAACCCTGTAATGATATAAAGGGGTGAGAACATCTGTCAGAGCCATTTAATGTTTTGTTGCTTCACTTGATTCTTTTTTATGTAGGTGGTATCACCTTGTTTTCACTTCTTTAAGTATTCTCATGTCCTTTTGTGTTCTGTTTGGTAGATCTGAATGGCATTAGCAGAAGTCAGGGCTTTTGAAGGTGCAGAACACGTGCATCTTCCATTGATGTCATGTGGTGCTGTGGACACTCAGCATTTCTGCAAATCAGTCCTCCAGCTATTTGCATTCATATGTGAGAACATTTGGGTCTTACTGATGGCCTGTGTGAAAACAGTGCTCTTGATTGTAGAAGAGGCACAAAAGCAACCAGCTGGCTAGTAATACACACAACATCAACTGTAATAGCTGTAACATAAGTGGGGTTTTCTTTGGTTGTTTTTATTTTCAGAATCAGTATATCAAGAGCATAAGATGAAAGGGATTCATTTGATCACTGATGATTTGACATTACAAGAACAAGGCAGATTTATAAGAGGAAAATGGTTAGACTTGCATAGAAAATCCATTTTCGTCAAGCTCTAGGTGCTGATTTCAGTAACCTTTCTTCCCAGAGGTGATCCCTCCACAAGTGGATGCTCGTATTTTATATCAGCCTTTGTCTTCAACAGCTCTGAGATGTGTGGTGTAACCCTTTTTTTTTTTTTTAAACCATGTATTTTTTTCACCAAAGCCAGCCATCTCATGTATTTCTCCATGTTTTCTTGTAGTAGCAGCACTTTCCGAAGGGATGATCAGCAGTAAACTTGTCTTTACCTGTGGGCAGATGAAGAAGGAGGGCAGGCAAACAAGAAACAGGAGTTTAAGGTTTGCTGTTGACAGGATTGCTGTGCTCGGGAGCAGTTTGCAAATGCTGCTGAGAAAGGAGTAAACCTGAGTGGTGAGCAGGATGGGGTGATCCTCAGTAACCAGAAGTTCAGCAGGGTGTCAATCTTGGACTTTACAATGAAGGTGTGGGCTTGAGAGTAGCATGATGTTCTACAGTAATAGAAAAATAAGCAACAAACCAATAAAGTATGATGTTTTCCTATTGCAGAGGCTGGGAAACTAGGAAGGTGGGCAAAAATGCTGTGACAATTGTGCTAGAGTTTCATGTTTTGATACCACAAAGAATATAGGTTCTCCATGGGCTCTGAGCTTGAGACTTGCTATCACGGTGCATGCAGCCCTTTTGCCAGCTGAGCTAAAAGCCGTTGGTTCAAGCAAACTGGCTTTTTTTCTTCACAGACATCAGCTAATAGAGAGAGGTAGGACACATATCTTTCTGCCACACTATATTTAATGTCTAGGTCATCAAGGCCACTTGTGGTCAACATTGCATTAAAACAGCATGTTCGATATGTGTCCCATCAGGAAGGGTGTCTCCTACAGAGACAGCTGTATCAGTGTCAGGTTTGGTTCTGAGTAAAGCTTCAGTGTAGCCTAATTAATGAATAGGGCCTGGTAAGGTCACAGTCCAAAGCAGGGATTTGGTTGTATAAATTTCTGTGCTTTTGTTTTAACAGGGAGTCTACACAAGATTTGTTTGGTATCTGAGCAACCAGTTTCTAAAGCATCAAATCCCAAGCAGGAGGCAGGAAAGGCTTCTTTTGATTCTGGAACAAAGGACTTCCGAATACCCTCCCAGCTCTATATCCTTGATTTGGTACAGTACAGTGCCACTTCTCCATGCATGAACTGCAAATGCTGAAAAGGTGAATAGATGCAGATGCAGACTACCGGCTGGGACTTGTCACCTCCCAAAGCGGGTGCTCAGTGCTGCTTAGGACCCTCTGAAAGGCACAGCATTTGCTAAGCAGTGCTTTTGCTTTGGAGTTGGAGGCGAGCAGAGCCAAGCTCTGTGTTACTCCTCCCCTCTTCTGCCTGGCTTTATCTTGGAAAGTTACTCCCTCACTATTGGAGGCAGCAAGGCAATTCGCTTCCCCTTTTTTGTCCTCCCATCATTCAGCAAAAGTAGAAAGAGGATGGGAACGCAGTAGCGTTCTGCGGTTTGAGCAGAGGACTTTGATTCTCTTTTTGGCCCCAGCAGGCTTAGCTGTGCAGTAGAGAGAAACATTTGTCTGATAACTTCCTGGCTTGTACAAGCAAAACTGCTGTTTGCAGGTGCAGCGTGGACTATTGCAGGACAAGCTGTGCTGCTAGCTGGCTTGTGTTGAGTGAGTGCCTGTGAGTCTTGAAGAGTTGAAGGCCACTGCTGTAGCCACCACAGGGCAATATTGAGCCAGAGACCTCTGGTGATAAGAATATTTGCTGATATCACTTGGGAAAAAACTCCAGCTCGGAATCCGGGGTTTAACTGCTCTATGTCTCTCTAAACTGTAAAGGGGAGGAGATGTGATGCAATGCATCAGTATCACAAGCATATTGTTGCTAGGCATATCTAAGCACGTACATATGTGTAGCTGATACCATGCTGTACCCAAGAATTAGGACCTCAAGTTCTCACAGCATTCATGACAAGTGTTGTGGTGCTTGGCCCCACTGTCTGCCTGGCCATGCTGTCCTCCCTAACCCCCAAGTGCTTCCCACTTTGTGCTTCCCCAGGGGTCTGATCTCACTGGGGAGCCAGGACTTACCAAGTCTCTTCAACAGTGAAAGATAGCCTGGATGCTGGCCATGCTTTTCGCTCATCACCATGCTGGTGGTGTGCTTCCCCTGCGCCCTAAGAGCAGGGGTGTAAGCAGTGCTGGAAGGGACCAGTGGCAGACAAGAGTCTCAGGGCAGGTTGTGCTGAGGGAGAGGGCTTTATTCCTGAGAGAAGGAATGGAGGGTGGAGTGTCTCCCACTGCACACCCAGTCTGAGGTGACAACCCTCAGGAGAAGCCATAATCTCCCAAGAGATCAGACTGGCTGGAGCAAAGGGTTATGAGGAGATACACCTTGAGTCTTTCACCTAGAACTTGATGCCATGGCCATGGCTGATGGGGTGATAGCTTGCTGACTTATCAGGAAGGTTGGGATGATGTTGCTGGATGTGAACTGGCCATCTTTGGTCAGCATGTTGCGCAGAGCTCCACCACCACCACCAATGTTCTCCATAGTGAAGGCAACCTGGGTGATATGTGCACTACCACAGCTGTGCAGCTGGCATTTCACTTTGAAGGAAACAATCTGGTTTTATCCTTCAAAATATTCTACCCAACAAGTGACTCGATGAATGACTCACCTGGTCTGCCCTCCTGGCAGCTCTTACCTCAGGACTGTCTCAGAAGGTGTTTTTCTGTGAGGGCATTCTCGGTCTAACCACAGCTCTGGTGCTGCTACTGGCAGGGAAGATGAGGTGGCAGCAAAGCTGAGTCAAACCTTGGCCATCTGAAGGAGGAGGCAAACCTGAGGGACTGCCACGCTGTTCCTGCTGGCGTGTGCGTGTTTCCCCTCACTTACACTGGGAGCTCTGTGATGGCTCTTGTCAGACGGCCGTGGCCCTACGGCCCTCTCAGCACTTTTCCTACGCTCTGTGGTCCCTGAGGCCCCAGCATCCCTCCTGCTGGGCAAGCCTGCAAACGTGTTGTAAGAAAGAAGCAATGTGCCCCTCTCCTCACAGAAGTGGTAGACAAGCAGTCTCTCAGGTCACCTCCATTACTAGTTCAAGACTTTTGTCCAGCCTGCTTTTGGCCATAGGCCTGTCTGTGCATGTCATTAATGAAGGACTGAAATCGGTTTGAGAGGCTGCATCCTTCTGTCTTGTCACTTTGAGTCACTAACCATCAATAGCTTTCCTTACTGCAGGAGTGGGAGAGAGCGGGAGAGCACTAGCAGATGGTTTTGGAGGAAAGGACTTCCAAAAACTCAGCTCCTCAAGGGACTTCATTCTCTCTCTTACCGTGAGTTAGAAATTACTTATCCTTTTAGGCTTTGCTTTAAAATTCTGCTTCAAACATTGTCAGGGAAATGACACTGCATTAAAAATATGAATGTGTAGTATAATGTGTTTACTATCATTTACTTGCACCATTAAAAAGAAAAACCCTAATGATTATAAAATAAAGCCTGACTATTAAGAGCATAATGCCAAAAAAACCACCCTTACATCAAAACAGTAATTACCACTGGGGCTGGAACAAAGGAGCGGAGGGACAATTATGGGCTGGGGAGCTTTGCTGGCTGAGAGAGAAGATCGGGCTGCCCAGTCTTCCAAACAGAGTCAGGGTCTGCGGACGCTGCCTGATCACTGGTGTGTGAGCAGGAGGTAGAAGGACAAGCAAGTTGCCCTCAAAGCTGTGAGGCTGTGGGAGAGGAGCCATGGTGCTGGTGGAAAATGGGGCAGGAATCGGGGAGCCGAGTGGCAGGGAGGATGCTGTGCGCCTCAAAGCTGGAAGCTGCTCCCTGTCCTGGCTGAGGCATGCAGCCAAGTGCTTTCTGCCTGGAATCCTCTCTCTTCCCTTGGCCTCTTTCCATTGCTTTCCACAGAGGAGCCTAAGGGAAGGGCTTGGCTGGCCCTGATGCCTTGCTCACCTCCCTGTTGAGATCCACAGAGCTTCCTGCCCTTGTGTTTTGTCTTAGGTAGGGAGCGCAGGGAAGGAGAGGCTGGCCCGTGGTCTCCCCTCATATCCCTGCCATGGCTCAGAATGGGTTGCATCAGGCCTAAATTTGGGAATCGAACTTTTTGGGCCTAATACACTTTCCTTGAAGAAGAAGGGTCGATGTGCACTGTGTTTCCCGTTAGACTTGTAGTACAGGGAACGTAACCTTACAATGGCTGGTGTGACTGGAGCTCACCCAGGGCCCAGACTCACTGGCTCAGACTCTTGCTGAAGCCTTGCTGGCAGAACTGAAGCCCAGGCATGGGACAGATCAAAGCCCCTTTCTGCCTTCCCTGCTTCTCTGAAGTGGGTCTCTGCTTCCCTCCTTGCTGACTCAGATCCATCCTGGTCAACTCTCGCATTTGCATTAGGAAGGGATTAATTCTTCCTACAGAAGGAGGAGACAGGGTTGATGGCAGGGGGTGTTTTGTGGGTTAGGGACAGGTGAGAGATTGAGGTGATCTGGATGGGACCTTTGCTTGGTTCAGCCACAAGTTCCTCAGAGAGCCTTGGATGCTCCACTGTTTATAAAATAAGGTTGGACTTAAAGGAGATGCTGCAAAACTATCAGATTTGATAGTTCCAACATGAGAATTGCTGACCTTGCCGTACACAATTTGAACTAGGTGACTAGACTCTTCTGACTTTAGCAATAATTCCTAAACGTGATGAGTTTCTCATTGTCTTGAGACTTCTAAAGATTTGCTTTGTTGATTTACGTGGTCTTCCCATTTATCACCTAAACCACTGGGCAAAGAGATACCATTCCTTTCAGAAGTCATCAGGGCAAGTAGGGGGAACCTTTTTATCCCAGCTGAACTTAGA
This sequence comes from Scopus umbretta, assembly GCA_013400535.1. NCBI lineage: Eukaryota > Metazoa > Chordata > Aves > Pelecaniformes > Scopidae > Scopus > Scopus umbretta. The sequence goes on along the minus strand of VZTL01062144.1, from coordinate 13,134 downwards.
TCCATTTCTTTTAGCAGCAGTGGAGGATCTCTGATGTTTTTGCCAACTGTGTTTCTGTTTTCTGCTATGACTGATGAGTTATGTTTTGCAAGAGAGTTCTGCTCTTTCTGTTCTTGCTACACATGCATGTGTACCTGCTTGGTGGAAAGAGCCAGAGCAAATTGGTGCAAGCAGCAGCTTTGCAACACCATAGATGTGATTCTTGTGCATGGTAACAGGGGACAGTTTAATGCGGTCCGAGCAAATAAGAGGCAGAGTTTCTTTTTCACACATTGTCAGTGGAGGAGAGACCACTGAAGCCAGGCTGGGAATTAATGGTGATCTAACCTCAGACAGCTGCTGACACCAACCAGTGATGGAAGTACTGTTATTAACATAGGTGTTACAAAAGTTGGTTTGCAGGGATTTACAGTGCTGTTTAAATATTAAGCACGTGGCATGGGTGCTTTGTTTGTCTGGCTGGGAACATTGATCTGAAGACAGGGTGATGCAATGCACAATGATCTGCTGATGTCAATAGATTTGTTATATTGCAAGTCAAAAACCCGTACGACTTGAACACCAGACATAGGACAAATAGGGCATTGGAAATGAACCTGGCACTCTGGCCCGTTTCTAGTCTCTGTCTTTCCATGCCTCTGTGCTGGATCTTTGTCCTTGCTGTTTTCAACTTCATTTTCAAACCAGCCTGTAATTGCAGTCATACCTGTAGCCAAGGCCTCCTCTCCCGGCGGCTCTTGCTCTCGGTTAGTTCCTGCTTCCTTTTCTCCTTTACTTAGTGCCTGCCTGTTTGGTTTAGTTTGCAAGACTTGTCCACGTGGAGGAGCCTGTTCATTAACAGCCCTCTTCCTCTCCCTCTGAAGCTGTATGAAGCCTCTACCTATTTGCAGCAGATATTCTTTGTACGGTGCTATTCAACTGATGTTAGGCTTAATGTTCCATATCTGTACATATTCACGGTGGGAGTGATTTTCAGGTGTACTTAACACCTGCATCTTCTGCTAAATTTAAGGTGCCCACCCCTGGCAATGCTCATACCAGGCTGTGACCATGGTAAGCTCAAGGATGCAGCTTTTATGGCAGGACAGTACATCAGAGAGCAAGACTGAGACAAATGTTACAGTAAGGGATTTTTTAGACTATTTAAACCACCTAGTTTTGTGTTCCTGTCAATTTAAATTCTTTAACTACTCAATATTTTGGGTAAAAGAAGACTGTTAAAGATCCCAAATCCATCTTTTAAATGCATTACTTAAAATTGCAATAGACTTCAGCTCCTTCAGCAGACTCTAGACAGGCTAAACTCTGTAACTCCTGAAATATTTAAGGGAGATGCAGAGAGGAGCAAAATTGCAAAGAGTCAAAAATAAAAGTAACCCAGTACTTATTCTCTCCCTTGATTTCAGAATTAAAGTGTTTCAGGCCTTTTTGAAAGTGCTTGAGCAACACATGGGAAATATTTATTATATTTCATCACTGTTTCATGACAGAAAGTAGCCTTTTAGAGGAACTGGCTGTAACTAAGCATTTCAGGAATGCTGGTTCTATACTCATCTGTACAAAATGCTTTCCAAAGCATATAGTGTAATTTGCCTCTTGTCACTAGATCAACCTGTGCAGGTAAGACAGAAGCTGTTATGTATATATCCTTACCCCTGTGCTCTCGTGGTGTTAGGACTTGGTGAAATGTTCTTTCCCACACCTTTGTGGCCAGCTCCCTGACTCTAGCAGTGGTAGTCCTCTTCTGCAGAGACATAATGACTGTCCATGTTTGCTTTAATTAAACTTGTCAATGGTGTTGCAACTGGCACTAATTGGCATTTTTGCTGGCAGCCTTCGCCAAGGGACGGGAAACTGAACGGGCTGTGGAGCCTGCACTCCTCTGTGCTCCAAAGGTGGCAGAGGACAGAAACATGCTGGCAACTCAGTCTGAGGAAAGCTGATGCCACTATTGCTTGGTCTATAAACAAAGACTTCTGTTTCCAAAGCCAAGAAGCCCCAGCCACACCTTTCTAAGCTGTGACTCCGTTTGAAAAACAAGCCTGGATCCAGTTGGGTGAGTGATCTGTGTAGTCTGCCTGCAGTTCCTCTCTGCCCCCCCAGATTAAGCATCTCAGACACGTCAACAAGCCACACATAGTGAGGTCTGTCAGTGACCTTCAGGAAGAAGAGTGATCCCAGCATGGGCTCAGCAGTAGGCTTGACTTCTGGCCTAGAATAACAGGAGGGGCACAGCAGTTAGCTGACTTTGGACCCATCACAACGTATTGTGGGGGACCCTTTCTGTTCGCTACAGTGAATTACCGGAGAGCTGGTGGGGGGCTGTAGGGAATCACAGGGGCAGCTTTGGCCTTGAATTCTTGTTTTGTTAATGGGCTCATTTTGAGGTGTAGGATGTCCTCCTGCCCAGCCTGTCGTGTTGTTCCAATGTGTAATTACCCTCACAGCTTGGGAGCTGGAGCATCTTCCAGTGCCCAGTTCGACTGACCAACTCCCCGCTGCTGAATCTCATTATGTCATTGTCAGCAAGGCTGATAACCCTTTTGTCCCACCCCCAGCTCTGTTTCTTCCCCCACCTCAAGACACTTTTCCATGTGCAAGTTAGACCTGAGTGCTTTACTTCTCATCTGTTTTGGAAAATGCTTCCACACCATTATTACAGAAGCAATGGGGAAAATGTACTCAAATAAAGAATTTAGCAACATAGATAACATAGATTTTAATTTTTTTTTTTAATTAAGCAGCTAAGTGAGGGATTAGTTCTTTGGATTTCTGTATTTTTATTATCAACAAGGTAGCTGAAGGGAACAGTTAAGAATTGTTCTATGCTTTCTAGCAAGGGACCTGAATTTCCCATGGTAGCTAGTTTGAGGATGTATCAGCTTGGTTTCTTGGGAAAAGGAACATTTGCTCTTCTAGGAAACATTTTCAGTGCCATCAGTCTAAGAATAGCAATCTTCTTTCTGTTGCATGTCAAATTTCAGAAGTATGGCTTATCTTTTATTGTGCGTGCAGTATGGAGATTATTTTAGATGAAATACCACTCTGTTCTGCTGAAGCATGAACAGCTTATAGTGCCTCATTCTGTGGGGGTTTTTTCCTAACCAAAATTAATTCATGAATAAAGAAATCTGTGCCTTGAACAGAGCCTCTTCTCTCTGAGCGCATCAGTTCCTTAATGACCCCAAAGGGAACAACAGCGCTGAAATAGTTCAAGTGGCAAACAACTCCCTGGCTACATGTTTAAGCACTGAAAGAAAACCCTACAGTTTCGTTGGCAACTCCCAACAACAGAGGCAAAGCTACAGCACTGTGGCCTAGGAGATTTCCATCATTGCAATGCCGGTGGAGCCGGCGCAGCTCGCTCCCTGCAGAGCAGGCAGTGCTAGTTTTACAGGGAAGTAAGCAGTGTGACTGCCCAGAATGCTGTAGAGCAAAGTACCCTTTGCTTGGGACTTTGATGTGTCTAAACACAAGTGTTGGATGGAGGCAGGACATTACCCCTAAAGGGCTTTTTGATCTGCAGCAGCTGTGAATATGTTTTCTGTACTTTGGCAGAAGGGATAGCTGGGGGAAGGCTGGATGTCTAAGCTGCTCCTCTGGTACCCAGAGTGGACACAGAGACTGGCGTAGCTCTGTCAGCTGAACCTAAGCCATCACGTTCTGCCAGGGACTGGCAGCAGAGGGGCCAGAATCCACCACAAAAAAGCTGATCTGTGGTCCTGGGCCATTGCCATACCTACATAAATCCCTCTGGGCAGGAGGAGGCTGGCCCTCCTGCCCTGTGCTGCCCTCTTCACACCTTGCCCCGCTGCAGTCACACAGCGGGGCTGCAGGGTCCGTTCCTGCCAGGGCAGGAACATTTTCGGCCAGAGCAGTGTGTGTACTCCTGCTCTCCTCTGCCTGACAACAAGGACCTTGGCTCTCCAAGGGGAACAGAGAGAACTTCGCAAGGAAACCAACTGTTATTTGTGCATATTTTAAAATTATTTTGTTCAGCTGCACATCCCTGCCAGCCTTATTTAGGGAATTTTTAATAGTATCTGGCTTCTCTTTGGTTTTATGTACAAGACGAGGAAGTTTTCATCTGTGCCTTTAAAAAAAAAATCCACATCCCTGCCAAGATGTATTAGGAGGGCTGTAAAAAAGGAGTCATCCTGTTCCAGGACCGTGACACTTATGTAACGGGGAAATCCTAACGAAAAGATACTCCCCCCTCCCTGCACACGCTTTTCCAAGGCACATGCCGCTTCAGGGCTTTCAGTCGCTCAATTTGTATTTTGATCACATCTGCCACTGGTTTATTCAGATGTATTTACAAATATCTTCTCCCACATCCCCTCAATTTGTACATGCCACAGAATCTTTTTATAAAATGCAGTGCGGACCTCACCTCACCACAAGGATCTTTAAATAAAATATATTGTAAAGTGCCAGATACAATTCTTTTAAAAAATACAGTTCTAATTAAAACAGATACTTGGCCGCCGCATTAGCGGCTTCGTATACCGATACATTTTTAGCACAACAGTCTATTTCTGTCAGGTGAGCAGGAGGCTCTCGTACCACCCCTCTAGCTCTCCAGTTTCAAGTCCAAAGGCTTTAGAAAATGAGGCAGTGGCAAATCATCCAGTGCCTCTGGGAAATGCTCGGGTGAAATGGTCCTGATCAAGACACGCATGGCTCTGACAAACAGCGATGGGGGAGCTAAGCCCAGCAAGCACTGGAACCTGTTCTCCCCCAGGAGGTCCTGCCACCGCTGCTGGTTGTCCAACAGTTGCTGTTTCATTGTGAACTGGACGTCCTGAGGCACGAAGAAGAAGAGGCAGTCGAGGCAGAGGAGCTTGGCACGCATGTTAGCTGCCGGCGTGTGGGAAATCTGCTGCAGCAAGGTGTCGAGGGGGGTATTCCCAGCACTGTCCTGCAAGCAGGGCGACGCGCCGTGCCCGAGCAGCAGGAGCAAGCACTCGGGTCGCGCCAGTTCGCAGGCCACGTGCAAGGCCGTCTTGCCGCCCTCCACGCGGCTGCAGCCCCGGCGGTCCAGGTGGCCGGCTCTGTCGCTCGGCGGGAAAGCTTGGATGGCCTTGAGGATTCGGAAGAGGACGCGGACCCGGTTGTAGCGGACAGCCATGGCCAGGTGCGGGGCCGAGGACTGGCAGCAGCTGAAGCTCTGGCTGGGCACGGCCAGGGCGCTCTGGGGGAACTTAGTCAGCAGGTGCCGGGCGTAGGGCTGGTGGTCGTGCACCAGCGCGTAGAGCAGGGCCTCCGAGGGCGAGTACACGCTCACCTTGCCCCCGTCCTCCCAGTGGAAGGCCTCCATGGTCCGCATGTCCTCCAGGAACCAGACGGGCAGCAGGTCCCTCACCGCCTGGTAGAAGGCGAAGGAGGATTTCTTGCACTGCTTCTGGGACTGGGCGCCGCGGCCGCCGACCCACCGGACGCTCCAGGGCATGGCGGGCGGCCGGGCTCCGCCGGGGGCTGCCTCCCACCCCGGCGCACAGAGCCCGCATCGGGCCCGGACCTGCGGGAGCAGAAGAGCCTTCAGAACCCCGCGGCCGGCCTGCGCCCGCCTCCC
>VZTL01062143.1:3373-18526 GCA_013400535.1 Scopus umbretta | reverse complement strand
CTCATTGTTCTCTTTTTAATTACTATTTGTATTACTATTAGCATTACCGTTATTATTGTTACTATTTTATTTCAATTATTAAACTATTCTTATCTCAACCCATGAGTTTTCTTACTTTTACCCTTCTGAGTCTCTCCTCCATCCCAATAGGGTGGGAGGGTGAGCAAGGGGCTGTGTGGTGCTCAGTTGTCAATAGGGGCTAAACCACAATACAACTTCATCACTGAGCTGTTTGGTTTTGAAGATGAACATGAGTATGTATGTGTTATGCTCCAGCAAGCAATGTGTAAGTTGTGCTTACTAGTACTTTCACCTTTGCAAATGTATGGTCTATAATACCCTGCTGAACTGAGATTTAGACAGGTAGAAAAGTTTGCTTCTTGCAAACATTTTAGCTTCGATGCTGTAGCACATCAAGGTTTATCCCACTGAATACACATTTTGATCTCTTTTAGAAAGTCTTAACGAATCCAAGTCAAATGGTAATCTGGCTCTGCTAATCATGCACCACTTAAATGTAGGTAAAATATACAAGTTAGGATAGCTGTTGACCTAGCGAGATCCTTACATGAACATAATGTCACATCTTACTTGTTGCATTAACTGACTGTAACTTTCAAGTTTCCCTTTAATTGGTGATACCTTAGCCATACAAATACTAGCTATGCCCCAAAAGCTTGTATTTGATTTCAAAACAGGGATGATGTTTATGATTAAGAACCAAATTTTGGCACTTACAAAGCCAGGACTACGTTGTTGGCTGACGTGCAGCTTTAAAATCCTGTATCTTATCCCTGCAGTACTTGCGGTCTGCTGATTTCAGTTAGCTGTGATTCTCTACCTAAAACTGTGTAACAAGGAGAACTGGTACACTAGCAAACTGTCTTTGTTGTGATTTTTCTTTGACTGCCTAGGTGACTGCTACTGCCTTCAACCAATTACATACACACAAAACAATCCTATTTTTAACTCCAAAAGAAAGGAGAAATAATAACTTGTCCTACAATACTTTTTTCTACTCAGCATTACAAAGCTGACTTCTTGTAGCAGAAAGTTGTCAGGTACTTGGTATAAAGTATTGGCGGAAACCAACACACAATGCAAGTGTGTTAAGTTTATTATAAGCATATGAATAATTACATCTGTAACTTTGAAGAAGTATTTCTTTACCTAATGGCAGACCAGTGTCTTATCACTTATGTTAGGTTCTCTCATAAAAAAAGAACATTTTATTTTCTCTTAATTTGAAAACATGTGTCTTTAGACTGTATTCATATAATTATTTTTCTATATTTAATATGCATTTGTCATATACTTATGTAAATAAAAGCTTCTACTCCAAATCAGTATGTTTGGTAGCAATGACTAATTACATTGGAGCTGAACATAAACTGTCAGCTCTCTTTCAGAAAGCAGGTCAACAGAAATATTTTTTAAAAGCATTTGAAGAATCAAAAGCTTTCTCCTAAAACCCGATGTATTTTTACTGAAAAAAGGGCCAAATCTTCTTTAGAGAATTCTTATTTTGAAATTTAAAATTTCCAGATTAATTTTTCTACAATGATTGATTTTAACTTTTGTCTATTATGTCTACTTGTAGTCTTTCTTTTTAAATGCATACTATATACCTTATCTCAGATTTCCTGAAGTGCAATAGTCTACAGTTATTGTAAGTCATCAAACTAAAACAGAGGATACTTCCACCCAAGAGGGGATGGAACAGGCAGATACTGAAAGCAGACCTAGGAAGAGGTTCTCTGTTTCCTTCATTTGGGAGACAGGAAAATTACTAAATACGTTTTGGAATTACAGCCTATATGTAACTAATTTATTACCTAAAAGAGTATATTACCTAAAAGAGAATGTTTTTGGGAAAGGCTGTATAGTGTGTTTGTATAGTCTTACACTTTCTATAACACCTTGATGACCTGATGCAATTGCAGTCTATTTGTACCCTCTGCCACATTTATTAAACTAGTTTTATTTCTTTCTTTGATCACTGCAGGACTGTTGTTTCATTTGACTTTTTGGGCATCCATTTGTCTTTAGTTTTCTTAATCCTCATCTTTTTTCTTTCAGTATCATATAGAAGTGTTTAGCTTCTGTGCCCTGGGTTTTTGCAGTGGGTTAACTTACCTTCATCTCTTTCAATTTCTGTGAACTGTGACTTGGTGAAAAGTGTAGTTACTGAGGACCATTCTCATTTTTTAAGGAAAATGTATTTAAGGTTGCTTATTTTAGGGAAAAAAAAATGTATTTTCTGATTCTGATTGTCCTGAAAGTGTCATATTCGCATTCACTAAATACATTCTGGGAAAAATAATTAGGTAGCCCTTACCAGAACAAATTATGGTCTTTCTGTAGGTTTTGCTTCATTCTTAGCAGGCACATTTATTCTTGTGAAAATGCTTTACTTGTTTATGGAAGTGAAGGACTGTGAAACATGCAGACAGAGAAATAGAAAAGTGGAGGAGAGAGGATAGTCTGAAGGATATTGTGGTGCTGCCTCCACTTTCTTCAGTCCAGTGATCTTCATGATGCCAACTTGATGTCAGTTTGAATTAATGCCCTACTTTTACCATATTGTTTTTTCCCTGAAGATTTAGTAATTCTGTGATTAATATATCTGGATCATTTTAATGTTATGTATTCTTTGCTGTTGAAGAATGATGTTTCATATGTCTACAGTGAAAGACGCAAGTCCTCAAGGAGGTCTGCCATTGCCTTCTTGGGACAAACATGTTTTCTCCAATAAAACTAAAAAGAAAACATATTTATTTATTTATTTATTTTACCAGCTATGCAACAGCTTGAGGGATCCTCTGTTATATTCCTTGAGGTTTCATAAACATAATACATACTTGTTTTTTTTCTGTGTATTTTATTCTTGATCTGATTATAAACTGTCAGCATTTTTGAAAGAAAAAACCCAAATATTTGATATTGGAATAAATTATGTAATTTCCACATTAATAGCATACGAGTGGATGAAAACTATGAAAGTTTCTCTGATATGCAAGCAGTGTTCCTCAAGTAAATCTCTGCAACAAGATAATGAAGCTATCACAAAAAAGGCATAGGTAAGGATCTTGCAAAACAAAGTAGTATGCTATGTTTGGAAACCTAACAGAATCATTATATATTTTAATTCTTCTTTCCAGCTTGATAATCTATATTTTGAACACAAGGATAGATTCTTGTGTGTAGATACAGTGGTAGTAAATGTGAGAATGGGAATGGACCAGAAAAAGTAGTAGCTTTATGTTATCTTATATTCTCATGGTGCAAGATCTACAGGTAAACAAAACTAAGATTATTCTGTGGAAACAAGAAAGACTCAAGCCGCCTTCTGTGGTTTGACCTGGAGATTATTTTGCAATTTCCATTCCTAATAATTAGTCAATCAGTTGTCTGCTGGAATTGACAACACAGATTTCAAACCAGCTTCAGCTAATCCTGGGCTGGGAAATTGGTCCCATTTAGGATTACGGTCCCACTTAGGATTATGGGCTAAATTGGCCCAGCGAAACTTAAAGAATTTAGGTAAGGAATTTGCAGGTTCCAGCTTAATCTTCTCAACCCATTTGCCACTGTTTGGTCCTGAAGCTGCCCTACCTACCTTGTCCCACAATAAACACATCTTGCGCTCTTGCCCCCAGATACCGTATCACAACAGCTGGAAACAGTGTCTCCCGGGTACATGATACAGCGGGGCAGTGTTTCAGTGGAGTGAAGGTCAGCTCTCACAATGCAGAACACGCACTGTAAGGTAGTTGTTGTCCATTTGTAAAACACAATGTGTGCATGAAGGAAGTCAGCAGAAATCTACCTCTAGGGTAGTTTCCACCTGTTTTCTGTAAATGGCAATGCTTTTCCTTTCTGCTTGTCAAATCCACATGTCTCAGAACCATTTGTTTCCAAACATTGTCTTTTATAATAGGACAAAGTCTTCAAGTTCACTTGTTAATAGGAACTTCAAAAACTTTTCTCATTTTTATGCATGAGCTGGGCGCTAAATTCTGTTTGAGCACTTTGTATATATCAGATTAACCTCACAGTGCTCAGTGAAGCTGCATTAGATTTATGGTGTCATTACTGAAAGATAATTTGGTGTCTGGCCACGAAGAATGCAATGTATCATGAAACAAAGCCAGTAGGGAGATTCTCTAGAATCCATCTCTGGTTGAAGCAGAAATTCATGCAGAAGGAAGCAAATGCCAAGTGAAGTTTAGGGTCTTTCTAAAATATTTTTGCTTTGGGTCATATTTATATTCTTAATTTCCAAGCAGTACATTTATTGAGAAAATAATATGCACAGATGTTTACAAATAAATTCTTATGTTCTTTGTATGTGCTTAATACTTTAAAGGTGGCTGCTATATAAATCATCCTGGCTTTCTAATGATGTTAAACACAAGAACAATACAATACTCTTTTCTGTGTTCCCAGGTAGAACTTGTTCTAGCAATATGGAATTACTTGTTGTACTGAAGTAGATCTGCTAGTGCACAGAGTAATTGGTAACATCACCCTCTATTTCAGTATAATTATGCTATCTTTAGGGCTTTTTGCTTATTGGTAGAAAAGCACAATTAGAACACTAAATTAAATAATTACTTGCATCCTGGTATAACTTCCAAATGCAGATGAAGCCTCCGAGTTTAGGAGGCTTGTTCACTGTAATTTCCATGTCATTGTAAACAAACTTGTAAGGCAAAGTCAACTATTTGCCTTTTCATGCTTTATTGCACCAGCCAAATGAAGGAACATATAAGTTTTCTGAGTGCACATTTCTCATTTGAAGAACTTTGCATACCATACTCTGGTTACTAGTTAATGAAGAGAAAACAGTAAATCAGCAGGCGTTTTTCCTTATTCAGTAATTTTGAAGCATACGAATAGTCAGGAGGTTTCTGAAATGAAATTTTCCAGTAGATTCCATTTCAAAACTCCATGTTGTCATCTTTTAGTCAATACCCAAATTTTTTCCTGTGTCTTTTTTGTTAAATATTCTGAACTAACAAAGTAGATGACATTCTGACTTAATAGTCTCAAGGTCTGGTTTTATTTCTCCTGCAGATTTGAAAGAAAATCTTGTAAAATCACAAATTTCCACAACATAGCATTGCATTGTTAGCTTATTGAAGTTTCAGTGCTCTGCACCAAACCTCCACTGGCTGTAAGACTGCGTACAGAACCTGACCTATCACACCACATGGATTTGCAATTCTGTTCCTCAGAAAAGGGTTTGCATGTTAAGTGGGTGGGAAGTATGCATTCTCTATCTATTTTGTGGAGATTGGATACCCATTTTAGAAGAGAACTGGATGACATCTTCAAGCAGGTTGGTAAACTGGAAAATGATAGGCAAGGTGTCAGCTGAGGATAGTGGTATCTTCTTTTGTCAAGTTTATAATGACAACTCTGAAAGCTGTTTAGGACATCTACTCTGCTTTTTGCAATAGAAATAAAAAGTTACAGGGTGAGCCTGTGGCTGATTTTGCTGTAATCTAACTTGGCTAGTGAGTTTTCTCACTGAGTCGGCCAACTAGTTCCCTTGTTTTTATGAATCTGGACCTAGAAGAAAGTATGTCACTGCCATGTGTCCTGTCAAATGTTTATGCAATGCCTGTGTAAACTTCCCCCTGAAGCAGTGTTAATAAATGAAAGCATACATCCACAAAACCAAAAAACATGCAGTGTCTACACCTCTCTGGGTGATGTTGCTTTTATGACATTTTTCTTCAGTGACCTTCTGCTGCCACCTGCCTCTGAAGGATTTCCATAAAATCTGCAATTGAAGAATGAAGCTCAGAAGAATACCCTAGAGTGTGTGCAGAGCTGGCACCGGAGATTTTCTGGTCAATCTTTTCAGCTTTGTGCAATAGGAAAATAGATGTTGCACTTGTAGAGAAGAGAAATTCTGCCTGTATCAGAGATGAAATGCTAATTATGATGTGATAGAATCATACACGGGTTTGAGTTCTGCATGGCTATTTTTCTGTGAATTTATGTAAACTGTGAACATGCAGCTGTGGACACAGATAACCCAACAGATATTGTTTAAAATATAGTGTTTAAAAGCTGAAGTAAATGTTTCAATTATATGTGGAAAGCTGATTGATCAAGACTTTCATGTTTACAACGTATGAAGTATTTCTAGTCTAACCTTGCATTTCATACAGACAGAAACAATTGTGCACAAGTGGTGAAGGAACAAAACAGTACTGAATTAGTACAGGGCAGTATGCCATCTGTCTAACTCAGGTATTTAAGTCCCCTGCACTGTGGTAGTTGAAGTTTTCTTTGTCACTTACTAATATGCCCTTGCAACATTTATTCTGGGCCTGACTATGCAAAGTAATGACACATGTAAGATTCATTATGGGTATAATTGCAGTTACGATTTTTTGCAATTTCTAATTGCAGTTAGNTGTAGTTATGTCAAAAAATGCCACAGTGCAGGAACACTGAAAGTCAGCAGTTCTAAAATGATGAGATTATAAGAATGAGCATTGTGGTATAAAATAGGTGTGTGCATGCATGCACACACACAGACACTCACACAGTTCTCAAGATGGTTTGTTAACCTGTCAATGGGTTTATATGCCTGAGAGGTGCTGCTACAAATTCTTCAGGATCAAGTGGCTGCACTGGATAGAAATGCAAGATATAGACAGAAAGCTCAGCTCCTGCAATCTTGGTTTAATGGTGGAATCACTAGATTTCACAAAACTGCAGTACACGGATATAACTTTTACCAAGCCCTGAACACATTTTGCCTGCAGCATCCTAAATAACATACCTAGGAGTTTTCTGGAAGTAATTTGGTGATAAATTCTGCTCTATACAACATCCCGATGAACTTATCTACATTCTCTTTGTTGTTGTTGTTGTTGTTGTTGTTGCTGGGTACACTATTTAGCAGCAAGTAATAAGACTTTGTAGTTTGATATTTTGAATGCCTTTATAATTATAACCCAAACAGTTAATGCCTGTCTATAACATGGGGTGGATGAATGTAAGTTTATACAACTATGATATATTAATATGTATGAGGCATATATGGACGCCCCTGGAAAAGTGCCTGTAAAATTTGTTTATATGAGATTGCAGGGCAGGCTAATAAATAAAGAAATAAAAGTATTTTATATGAGTGTGGAGCATCACAGTAATGACAAACAAAAATGGCTTTCTCTTATATCAGACAATCCTTGTCTCAGTGTAAGTTCTAGCTATTGTGTGATTTTCGAAATTTGCCACATGACTTTTCAAAAGGTGCTTTCCCATTGTTGTTTTTATATTTTTACATGGCTGAGAAGACCATCTGCCTGAATCTATTAACACACAGTTAAAAGTGCACATTTCAACTCACAGTTGGGTCTTCTGAGTTTCATCAAAAACTGGATAAATACCTTAAATGAGTGTCAGCTAGTCCAGCAAGAAGCTGTGATCAAATCACATGGGAGCCCCATGACCAGCTTATCAATTTTGTCATAACAAGACCTGTACCCTCCAGATGATACCATAGCACAACCCATTGTATCACAATCTGCTGCTGCATAGTCAACATTTTGCTCTTTCTATCACTGTGATAAAGGCCCATCGTTGGTGAGCCTATGCACTGAAGTTTTGTCTCCCCACAGTAACTTTATGGAGGTTTGCCTTCCACTTTCTGATCACAGTGTAAAAAATTTCATTCCATGTCTTTCCATCTCAGTTACTGAAACAGCTTCCTGTCCGACCTCCTCCATTCCCTCCACCTCTGATACCCCTTTAGATTGAAGTGTCTGCAATCATCTTTATCCATTGCTCTACTTGTTTTGATTCCTCCTGTGTGAGGTTCATTATTTCTCCTCTTCTCTCACTGTGTCATGTTCAGGTGGTTGCTTCCAGCTCTTGCTCTTTTCAAACCTTTGTCTCTTCTTTCTTTGTCTTACCATGTTTCTACGCATCTAACAAATCTGCTGCTGCAGGATGACCCCTAGCTTATCAGCCTGCAAATCAATTTTCTGCTCAGACGTCTCTGTCCTGCATCTTATAATGACTTGTTCAATGACTAAAAATTCCTCTTCTGCAGAATGACCAGCCATTCCAGGTATTTTGGGGTGAAGGGAAAATCATACGGTCATATATGCTGCAAAAGCAAATGGCTTTACTGTCGCAGCAATGTGGTGATTTTGGAGGCCTCTGTCATAGATGGGCCATTTATTGCTGGGTGCAGGGCTTGTCACAAATGTGGCGACAGAAGAAAATCAAAGGAAATAGTGGCAGATGCTGTACATGGCCCACTTTTTAACAGCTGCTGCTTCAGATAGAACAGGCAGGTGCTGGAATGCTTTCATATGAGGACAACAGAGGATTGACTAAGTCTAGCCTTTGCCCAGCCCAGGCTACCAAGTTCATATATTTGCCAGCACTTGGTCTATTAGCAATTTCTTCTGGATTTGAAGAAGTCCACACAATGATCTTTGCAGATCAATGTGTAACTTCTTTTTCCCCTCTGAAAGAAGGTAAATTCCTGCAATAAATTTCTTCAGTGTGCTGTTGTTCTACTGATGCCTACAAAGAGATCCATTTGGCAGTTGGTCTAGAGAGTGCTGATTCTACACTGAAAAAGGTGAGGATCAGGATCACAGTAACATTTCCTTTTCTTCCCCTCCCTGTCTATGTGTTGCTTTGCTTTTTGAGCTCTAAGTTATTGGGGAGGCAGGGAGAAAGGAAGAATGTGAATTCTAGCTTTTTTGGATATTTATTGATCAAGGTGCACCTAGTTCTCTCTAGAGACTCTCAGTTCCATGGCCTTGGACTCTGTCAGCTTTGACTTTCTCAGCTTCTCTTGTTTTCTTCCATGTGTCAGTACATCTCCTACTTTTGATTAAGAAAGTTCTACAAAATATTTTGTTACAAGTCAGGTTGAGATGTTTTGCCTGGAGATGTTATTTATGTTTTATTACTGGGGTTTCAATCCATTCTGTTTAGTGGCTTAATGATTTGTGTGTGTGTGTGTGTGTGTTTTCTTGCATCTCAAGAAAAAACCCACATATTTAAGTCTTGTTCAGAAAAGTAAGCTTTTGTCACTTTTATGTCCAAGAAAACAGTGGCTTTTCAGAACAGCTGAGAATAGTGTCTTTCTACTTTTTAAAAAAATGTCTGTAAATATAAATACAAAATTATAGTTTCCGTGGTTTTATATGCAAGCTTTAGTAGCTTAATGGAAAGAAAATATCTCTTTCCCACTTAACAGCTGTGGAGGAAGGAGGCTTAAAAAGACAAAACTGGTTGTTCTCCATTTAAAATCTGTACTGCCCAAAAGGTAATTTCCAGACACCCCTTTTAGTCTTGTTCACATTGAAATTCTACAGCGGTTTTTGTCCTCTCTGCCTATAAAAGTCTGACTGCCAGTCTAGACCATGAAATAGTGAGGAAAGGAATGGATTTCCTTTGAGACCAACATGGAAGGGCTTTTTGTCTCCCATGAGCATCCATTTGTATCAGTCATGCAGAGTGCTATTGAAATTGGTGGGATGAAAGCAAAGGTCCTGGCAAGGGAATATCTGAAGGATTTGTTTTTGTGGATGGCCTATTCCCACCAGACGCTTTCTATTTAGCTGTAATGATATGAACATTGATAGCTCTTTGCCAGAAACCCACAAACTTCTGTCATTTGACCTTCAATAACAGCAACAAATGTTTCCAAGACTGATACAACCCCTTCTGGGCTATGTCACCAATTTTCTGCATAGATAGAAGTCTGAACCAGTAGCAGCCACATGCAGATAGTTAGAAGTCTGATTCTTTCCATGCCATTTTCTCCCATTCCATCTGAGAGATGGATTGCCTAGGAACTTCTGAAAACCACAGGAGTGTCTTTCCTTAGGTCTCTGAACTGCACTCTAGGTTTGACATTGGGCTGATATTTTGCTACTCCTAGATAAGAAAAATTGATGAGGGGAAGCTGGCTCCCTGTACTGTTCCTAGGCCTTGCTGTTAGTGGGATGAATTTAGACTTTACACCTTCAGTCTTATTTTATCTTTGCAAAACAATACTACCTAGATAACAGCAATGTCAAAGCAAATTAATTCCCCAGATATTTTTCTAATTCTGAACTTGCACAGAGTGCATTTGGTGAGAGAACATAAGTAGGGAGTGTATCAAGGACTAATACTTATGTCTGTACAGCAGGATGTGCAGTTGCCATAGCAGCAATCAATCCGCTAAATAGGGAGCAGCATAAACTGATTCAAAGGCAAAGACTGATTTAGGTCAGGGAATAACACTTAATAAAAAAAGAGACTTCTCTGTGACTTTTGATGGTTGTTTTGCTTTTGTGAATGCACTTGCAATGCATATTGAGAAAAAGCCTGACTGCCACAAGTGTGTTAGGGCTCAAGAGCCCTTGAATACAGTGAAGAACTAACCCACTTACAGCACTCCTGGTAGCTCCAGCGTCAGCTGTAGAAAAGTGTAGATAAGGTGATGATGTCTTGCTTGTCTTATGTTATTTATGGGTTCCTTCCTCTCTGATGAAAAAAAACAGTTCCAAGATGTTACGTGAGTGCTGCCCTCTGCTAGAAGTTGGATGAGCTCACGACGAAATGTTTGTCTGCTCTGAATAGTGGGAGTGCCTGCTTGCCGCTTGGAAATGTCAGTGGTATTTTTGGTAGGTACAGACATACACATGTGTGTGTGCATATATGTACACATATTTTTAAGGAGGTAATTTACTTCTGGAGAAAATGAGCCACAGGAAAATGGAAATGGCACTGATTAAACAAAAAAAACCACCTGTTTATATAAATCTAGGGATGTGAGTACTGAGCTGTGGTTGACTGTCTTCAATTTCACTGTGTTTTGGAGTGCGGGGGTTAGTTCTGGCTTCATGCTACTAAGCACTTTTGAATGAGCAGGAGGATGTTCAGTAGAAAAGACTGCAGTTCATGAGGATTTGGTGGTGTGACAGCCACCATATTGTGATGTGAAGTTCTGGTGCCCACAGTTCAGGGCAGAGGTTGATAAATGGGACTGCTGAAGCCCCAGCAGTGATATTTGACTGGTTAAGGAATTAGATAACCTCTTTTACAGGGAAACAATAAAGTCAATCCATTTAGATTATGAAAGGGAATATTAACGAGTGTCTTGGTCAGTCTTTTAATTTAGTTTTTACATAAGGAACAGAAAATTAAAAAGAAGGGCTCCTCACTGTAGTAACCAAAACTATAGTAGTAATTGATGAAAGTTGAAGCTAGACAAATTCTCATTAAAACAGGACACACAGTTTGGGCAATGATGATAATTAAACAGAGGAATAATTTGTAAATTCCTCCATGAAATGCTGCATCATTGGAAAGTTTTAGATAAAAACTAGATTCCTTTAGAACACATACTTCAGATTAAGCTTCTGCTACAGAAATAAAGGTGGTAGGACTCAAAACCATGGCATGTTGTTTACAGAAGTAGGTTTAGACTCTTCTTAGCCCATGTACCCAAGATCTGCCTGTTCACACTGCCCTACAAAACCAAACGCAACCAGCACTGCAAAGATGGGCACATCCAGCAGCTTGCCTGGAAATTCCTACTGTGGAAATGCCTCTGGGATCTAGTTCAGCTTCCTTGCCAAATTAACCTCTGCTCAAGGCAAAAGGAAGGACACCCATTATGATGACATTTTTCTTTTTTATTTAAACTAAGAGCATCTGCCCATTACAGTTGAGGCTGCAGCTACTGACTTGGGTCACAATGACTCAAGACCGGTTGACAAACAATAGTGACTTTAGGCCTGGTTGACCTGGCCTGGTATCAAACCACTGACCTAGTATGCAAGCTTGCTGTCTATATCTTATTAACTGCCCCCACAACCATCAGTGCAACATGTTGTTTTCTTTAGGAATTATCGCTCTTTTTGTTTTTGTATCATGACATGACTGTGGCGCAACTTTCCATGTACGCACATAGCAGCAGTACAGTCAAATCAAGATTTATCTCCTAGGTAGTACATATTCATAAAAGTAGTATTATTTCATACTATTCTTTTTGGTAGCCTGATTACAAATTTGAGATTCAATTGAGAGCAGAATATGCTATTTGAGAGTGCCTCCAATTCAGTTATTCACCTGTCCCTATAAACTGCCTGCTACAAAATTTATCTCTGAGTGCTCTGATAATGCGATGAATTTTGTGAGATAATAAAACTACTTCGGCTCCAAAGTTATGGACAGCAGTCTTCCTGGACACAGACTGATTTCTCCCACAGCGCAAGGGGTGTGAAAGAATGGTGCCTTCTTCCAGCATCTGTGGTGGTAGCTGAAACTTGAGATTACCGTATGAAATGTCAGCCTGTACTTTTCACTCAGTGATGAGTTCTGGTGCTGAGATTATGTTTTTTCCTCCCTCATTTATATGTACCAGCTCCTGGTTGTGCTTATAATGTTTTACTTTGTCAAACAAAACCAAAATGCTCTTAAGAAGAAAATACAATGAAAGGCAGAGTGAGGGTAAATAAAGTGGCAGAAAAATTAGAGTTGGGAGATGATGCTGCTCTTCACTGCTGTTTCCACCTCCTTTTCCCAGAATTAAGCACTAGTACAGGAAGAAGGCATGTTTTACATAAAGGCATTTTCCTAAATTCAAGTCATACTGTGAAGCCAAATACTCATCCATATTTACTGATCTTAGAGCTAAGATACCACTAGCTTGCCCCCCCTACACCACTGTCATGCCTATTCCTTTAGAATAAATATGTTCCCTACTCTAAAAAATTTCTGACATGGATGCTTTTGATGAGTGAGGTAAATGGTGTAGAGAAATGATGCTGGGCTCTGCCATCTGTCAGTTTGGGGAATATAATCTCTTTTTTGGTCTGCTCAGCATTCCTTCTCTATCCCACTCTAAAAAAGTATTATTTTGCAACAACTTGGGGTAGAAAAGTTTAGGATTAGCATCCTCTGCCTTTGGTGGGGAGGTCAGTTTGGTGAGAGCTCTTAGTGCTCTTGCTCTGTCTTGTATCTCATACTTCAAATATTGTCTTTGCCCTTGCTGCCTCAAGTCACTCTCTCAAAAGTGTTTATTATAGCTATTAATTAAAGAGGTGACACTGAGCTACTGACTGAGTGAACAATAGACACATCCTTTTTGGGGATGATTTCACCCACATTACATAGCCTACAGGCATCAAATATTGGTGGCTCTTGAGATTCATAAGCCATCTCCCTGTTATTGCAGTGTCTAGAGTGTATGAACAATAATTTTTCTCTTTACCTGGACCTGGTCAGTCCTTTTCTCCTTACCCTACTATTTTGCTGATTACCCTTTCATTTGTTATGAGAGGTGACAGAAACAACATTGCAAAAAAATCTGTTTCAACTCCATGATCACTGTTCCCGGAAGGCATCAGGTGTTTATCAGCTGATTACAGTCATCGTTCTGGTAATTGAAGAGCCACTCTTAATCCTGACAGTGAATAATTCTGGTCTTCTTTTTTAACACGCTATTTACCTCTGTCCCTCCCCCAACTCTTGAGAAAAAAATGCTAAAGTGGCTGCCTATAGAGCAGGAAGAATCAACAGCAGTTTCCCAAAACCCCTGAAGAACTTGTAAGCAAAACCCCTCTTAACAGCAAGTTTTCAGCCATGACCCTGGGTTGAGGTGAGGGGATGGGTTGGAATGCTTCCAGGAAGCTCTTGAAAACTGAGGGGGGAAAAGCTCATTTCTTCTAATATATAGGTAGGCCATCCAAGCATGAGATTTTCTCACTGTGGAGAAAATTACCTGTCCACAAAAGCACTATTCTGATATTTGAAATTGAAGAATAGGCAGAGATTTAAACCTTTATCACTGGGATCATTTGTTCTGTGCTGTTAAGCTTGAAAGACTTTTAACATAACTCAAGTTTATATAGTACTTTTGAGATGGTGATGTTTTAAGGAATCCCATAATTTGAATTCAGATACAGATTGCACATTTTGTTATGCAAATTGCAAGTGTGTTATGCTGAGTTTTGGTACTCTGTCCCGTGTATCATCCACGATGTAAAACAACCACACCCAGGTGAGAAACCCAAAAGAAAGCAGTTTACACTCTTGTGGGAACAATCCATCCTGCAATTTCAAGTCCTTTCTAAATTTGTGTAAAAATGATACATTGCCAAACCTATGATTGATTTTTCCCTTGCTTTCATGTTTTGGTGGTGTCTTTTCCATATGATGATACCTGCAATGTTAAGAAGACCCATCAGTTATAGTTTCCCAACATGGTAAGTTCCTGCAAGTGGATGTGCAGGTGAGCATAGGCAAAACATTCTACTAATATTAAGCTACATATCATTATACTTACCTGCAGCACTTTCAGCCTTTATTAAAATTTCATATTGCATAAATGAAATATAGTAGGTTCAGTGCTAACTGAACTGATTGAAACGGTTGAAAATTGTTTCTGCTAATCTTTGTTCTTGGGAGAAAGCGGGGCTTCATAGTGCTAACTTTTCCCAGTAGTAATGCTGCAAATTTAAGAGAAATAAAATTTCTAAATTTGTGGTTGTTTTTGTTTCCTTTACTGCTAAGAAAAAGTTTTGGTCATAACTTGGTATAGTTTAGGATAAATGGAATTAAAACACATATAATGTTGGAAGTTGGGGTCTCAGTGACTGCAGCAAAGCCATAGTTTTGTGGCTGCATGTGGAGCTCCAGTCCCTCCTGGTTGTTTCCCACCTGTGTGCATTTCTGTGCACCCCATACCCTGGAGTGGGAGCCTTCCACTTGTGATACCATTCCTGAGGTCTCTCGCTCCTGCTGCCCTGCACCTGACTGCTTTCCAAGCAAATGCCTCTGTGATTTTTCACGTGCTTCATGACTAGACCTTCTCACATATTAGTCACTTCTCTAACCCTAGAACAGTTTTGCAGGGAGGCTCATTTTGGTTATCAGTAAGTCAGCGTTGTAATGTTGGCTTGAGTGCAGGAGAAAATATACCTGTGATCTAACTATTGAGCCTTTTGGTTTGTCAGTTGCTTGTCTCTCTTGAGTATCCTCTGCCTAGCCCTGGGGAGCCTGCAGTTTCCCAAACTGGTGCAGCCTGGCCATTCATGTTCTTTCCTATGATACAGCCAACCATGACACAAGTTGTGTCAAGTTTTGCAACAATGATCTTCAGCAGAC
>VZTL01062127.1:0-15033 GCA_013400535.1 Scopus umbretta | reverse complement strand
CAACACCTTTCTAGCGACCAATCTGCTTTGGGGAAGATTAACTCCATCTCAGCCAGACCCAATACACATGCACATAAAAATCATAGTAGAAAAAGCCCAACTACCTCTCACTGTTCACAGAACATGTTTGATGAACACCCAATTGTAAATAAGCAGCTACACACTTTGCATGGTCTAAAAAAGCCAAATAAAAGCATTAGAAACCAAGTGCCATCATGGCCAAGCACATATGCCATGTTCTTGACACACCCATCTTTTTGTGTCACAGACTTTCTGGGTGTGTGGCCTGAGTGCCGTTGCCTTTTGAATTCTTTTCAGATGACTTATTGATCTCGAGCAACTGTCATCAGCCTTCTTGTATAGTTCTTCATTCCCTCGGTCGCACCAGTAGGCCCGAGGCTTACCGGAGAGTCCAGGTGATTTACTCCTCCAGAGCTGCACCTTTATGCTAGGCAACCATGCTGAGTGAGGTTCTTGTAGCATTGTTTAAAAAAAAAAAAAAAAAAAAAANTTGTTTAAAAAAAAAAAAAAAAAAGAAAAAGAAAACAAACTTAGGGAAACACCATGAGTTTTTTCACTCTTGGATATTATCTGTGATCATCCAGGAAGCCAACCTCAGTGGCCTTCCTGTAAGGATCACCAACATTACCCTTCTCCTGCCCCACCCCACAGCCTTCTCCAGGATTCTTTTGTGTGAAGAAAGAAACCCCATGCCTTTAAAAATGTGTATATTTTTTGAGCTCATGAATTAGCTAATTGTCTGCCTGCACAATATATACCGTCTATATTTGTCTGATCTGGAAGAAACTGCTTATCTGGGTCTATGGTTAAAATGTAGTTAAGCAATAGCAAAAATCTGAAGTTCATTGTGTAATTTGGAGAGTGAATTTGGAGAAATGAAAGGCTGGTAGTGCATAGTGCATTCATTTCTCTTGCAAATATATATCCTATAAGAGGATGCTAGAAAGGAAAGCAGAGCAACCATTGTCCCAAACAGGGTTCGTTTACCCGGTGTGCAATAAGCCAGTCTTCACCCACTGAGACAAGATGCTGCTTTGTTTCATTTCTGTGCAGAGATGGGTGCTAGGTGGTAATTCGACAAAGCTAGCACACCTACCAACGTCTTCTATACATTACAATTAACACATCACACCTATTCAGTATATAATCATTAAATTAGCTAATCATATTGATCTTTTATTGACTCATGTCGTCTTTGCTTAAATTTAAAGTTGCAGCATGATTTTAACTTACTACGCATGCTCAAGAGGAGTGGGGGGGGTAGTCTTTTTAGTTTTTAATTGAGTTGGTGGTCACGATCTCCCCTTGCCAAAATTACCTTTTCCCTACTTTCCTGCTTGGGAGATCTTAAGTAACTCTTCATGGTTTAGTAGTCAGGACAATACATCACCTTGTGTCCTGTGCCTGGACAATTTGTCAACTACTTCAATTAACTTAGCAATCTATGAACCAAACGAAAGCATAGATAGGGTAGGGCTTTACAGTGGACATTTCTATAGCAGCGTCAATTTTTGGATAACACAACAAAAAGTGAAAAATTGTCACTTGATACAATGATTTGTCACCTGTTTACAGTTGTGCCTGTTGGCAGAAAAGTTCATTCTGAATGATAAGCTGAGGGATCAAAGCAGGACAGATAGAAGCCTTGAAGATTTGTTCTTGAAGGCTAGTGATGGACAGCATGGTTTCTTTCTCGCTGTAATGCACATTAGTGTAGTTTAATATGACTGTTAGTCTATTATAAGATGTCTCTGATCAAAAGAATTACAGAATGAAGGATGTTCATAATTAAACCATGTTGTGACAATACTGGGAAAGTACAATGCTCTGTAAATATTTTTACAAATATGTGAAGAGAGGGCGCTACGTACTGAGAACTAATGAAAATCAGAGTACCAGATATCTAATTTTCATAAGGATGACTCAAGAACAAGAAGTTTATATAAATTGAATTATTCATCATCCTAAAGGATCATAAGAAAAATGCAGAGCAGACCAGGGTTCAAGGAACTATTCAACCAGGAGAGGATTTTACATCATGCACTCCAGAGGCAGGCATTTCTGTTGTCGTATCCCAAGCAGCGGGTACCATTGCATCCAACTCATTTATTTCGCTTGCATATTTTCAGTAGAAGTCTTATATATGTAATGCAGAATAGACAACAGCAGGGCAAACGCCTCATTGATTACATGTTTTTTTCATGCTCCCTACAGTGATGAAAGGTGAAGTTATAGCACCTCCCTCCCTCCCACTCCAGTTCAAACAGATAAAGTGTGTTGTACACGGAACAAGCCATATTTTTTTCTACACCATTAAGTGTAAAAAGGTACTTGGCTTAAGGACTGCCAAATAAACTACTATTTGACCCCTAATAGGCTTTTTCTTCATCTTCAGAAGAAATGTAACTTTGAAGAATGTGGCAACTTTGTGATAAACTTATTTAAAAGACATTTTAAATCCAAGAGAAACAGGGTAATGCAGCATGGGAATTCCTACTGCTTTATTTCACTGTTTTGTTTTGTTACCAGATCACCGCTGTATATCACTTTGACTGTCCCTGCCCAGGTAGTACTTGTTGTCCTCCTGGATTGGTTCACCTTGAGTAGCTGTGCATCCTCCCTCCTGGGTTTATAAGGACATGGTTTTTAACAAAGAATCGCTGGAACAGAAGAACAGACCCTGGTCTACATAGTCCAAAGCTGCTAGCAGCTGAAGCAGCTGAATGAGAAGTGCATACAGCATTAATCAAGCCTGATATTCTGGTTCTGTGGGGCATCTGATACTTCAGGCGAGAGATGACATCTTTAAAACTTACTCATCTGAATTTATTGCCTGTTGTTCAGCTGTGCTTCCTGTTGTAGTTGCTTCTATGCTGAAGAAGACCACCCAATAAAAGTGTAATGTTGTCTTTACTATCAGCATTAGACTTAGTTGTGTGTGCTTAGTTATGAAATTTAGTGAAATTGTGTGATAATACCACATGCCTCCCACTCTTTCTGAGTGTTGACAGGTTTCTCACATATATCTGAATGCTGTAACTACACATAGATGGAGCAGATGGAGTTGCTCTGCTTTTAATCAGGGAATATATTTTCTTAGGAATAACATTCATTTGTTGTTTCATAGGTTTTTTTGGGGGGAAAAGGAAGTTTTGTATGTTATTTGTAGGATCCTTTATAAGTGGATGAAAGCAGAGGTTATCAGAGAATAACCATTCAGAGAAGTGTTTTGATAAGAATATTTTGGTAGGAAGTAAGGTGAAGGAGAAGATCCCACAGTTCCATGTTGCAAGTTTGACTTTCAGGTGTAGAGGATACAGACAGGGAGAATGGGCCTACCCCTCTTCTGTAAGGCTGCCATGCATGCATGCTTTAGTTGGGCTGTGTGATTATAATCATAGCATTCCAGCTTCATTCTTTATCTGATCTCTGGATAACTGGTTCACAAATTGATTTACAGTAAGAAATATAATTAGTTCTGATAATGGCTTTTTTTGTCCTGCTATATGTCTTCTGGTCATCTTATTTAGTAATACTGGCATAAATAGAGATATTCTTGAATATCAGCCCTGAGTGTTGTTTTCTAAGTAATACAGAGAAGGCCAGTTATTTAAAGCATCTGATCTTCTAACCTTGTGACATCTCACCATGTCACAGTGACTGGTCAATTGTCGATGACAACAGTATCCTCTTTAAGTTGGAAGGCTTTTACTAGTTGAGATCTTCCTTTAGCTCTATTTTACTATACGTTAGTCTCTTATTTCTCAAGTATTCATTATTGCTCTTCTTTTGAATAGGCTTATGTAATTTTCATGCCATGACTTTTATAGTTATTTTTTGATGGAGCATTCTGATGGTTATATTATTAATAAAAGACTTGTATTTGCTTTCCATTTTTGAATTGTATTTGCATTTCCATATTTTGATGTCAAATTATATGTCATACAACACATTATATACTATACCACAAGTCCTAAATAACTCGAGTTATTATGGAAAAGACACCAGTATGTAAGAACATATAATGTAAATATATGTTGACTAAGTTAATTTGGAGGACAAAACTGAAGTGATGTATTTTAAAAATCAGTACGTATTTTGGGGGGTCCATTTCAATGCTAATTTCAAGAAGATAGGCTATGGTTTAACTGAAAAGATTGGGAACAGAATATGCCCCAAATGACCAACAAGAAGGGACAACTCACTGGAACCAATCACTCGTCACTGCATCTTGTGAACGTTTCCATTCCTGACATGCTGCATGGGTGTTTTCTAAGATGAAAAGGATTTTTCTTCTAAAGGAAGCCAGTAGAATCTGCTTCCAGTATTACAGATCCCTTGGGTTTTGTAGGGCAGAAAGGATCAGTTAAGTTGTCACACTTCCAGAACTGGCCACCTTCCCCTCAATTTATAACAAAAAGATTCTTCCCATGCCCAAACTACACATTACAGTTTCCAGCTTTCAGACAAGTGATTTGGAATTGGGAGAGTTGTTGAAAATGGATTCATTCCTTCCCTCACTTCCCACATTAAGCAGCCTTTGTAGAGGAGCAAGTCCAAATCCCATTCCCAGAAGGCATCTTCAGCCTGTCAGCTACTGTCTTGTCACTGGACTGCCAGGACGTTTGCACTGACTTGGCTGTAACTAAATAGCAAAAGGTCTGACCAGTGAGAGGAGTAAGCAAGCGACCTCTCCCAGGGTTCGTGTAAGAACAGGCAAGCACTGGGAGAGGAGAACTCCTCTTCCACGCTCTGCAGCTCTGCCCAGCAGACCAATGACAAAAACACTAATATTGACTAATGGCAACTAATCTCTCTGCTGGAACTAATAAACAGCCAGGAACGTCTTAAACACACACAAAGGGAAGAGGAAAGCCCCAGCCCAACCAGAATAGCCCTGGACACTCCTTTACTGCATCCTCCCTTCCAGTGGTGTCTTGGAAAAAGCTATTAACGGGCTGAAAATAAGCAAACGCTATGCCCGCTGGATAACATCACACCAAAACCAAAGGAACTAAACCCCCATTTTATATCACAAAGCTGAAATTAAGCATCTTGAAATTCTGATAGGCAGGCTTTCTAGTACATCATCGATGTTATCCATCTGCATCAGGAATTGATGTAGACCCTGCTTAGAGGAGCTCCCTGTAAGAGTGACTAATTTCTTTTTCACAACCCAGCACTGAGGTCAAGAAGCCCTCTCTGTCCCATTACTATGTTTTACCATGCATTTTAGCTTTCCTGTCATCATGACACCTGCCTTAAAAAAGTATCAGCTATTCTTTCAGTATTTCACGTCATCTTAGGAACCTTATTCTCTCCCATTTTACATTTTTTAAAATCTTAAAACTTCTAGAACTGGAATGCCTATTTAGCTGTAATAATTTTCTTTTTTTTTATTGAAAGTCTGTGAGCACTGAAATGGTGAACTTAAAGATACTTTCATGAAAATCTCTTATCTCTTCTGAGGTAAAAGGGACTGTGAATGTCCTTATAATTACTTTTGTGGATATCTTTTTAATAGCCTTGGGGACAGACACAAACATTTAATTATTAGGAAAGAAGTTAATACAATGAAGAATATCATACTAATAATGAAGCTTATAAATACATAGAACTCATTAATTGATAATTACATTGAGAGATAAGCACAGCTCAATTGATTTTGCTTTAAGCAAGGAGTCTGTGCAGGTGTTTACTTAGGAAGAGATTGTGAGAAATCCTGCTATATGATTCTGTGTCAATAATTTTATTCTTGTCCTTGGTTCTAAACCAATGTTGATTTAGTAGGGGTTTTTTTGCTCCCCTTTTCTTCCCAAGTATGTCTTTTTCCTTTACATGTTATTACAAAAAGCAAACTAGCACATGTAGCAGGAGAGAGCCTTAGAACTGGCTTGCACATCATGAGAGAAAGCCAAGGAAAAGCCAGATAGGCAGAAGGGCTCTCTGTGGAGCAGTGCCCCAGTGGCTCATTACATCGTGACCTGCTCAGCCCAAAGGCTGCTGTTTCATGGCAGCCCTAGCGCACACCAAGGAGTCACCTTGGCAGACCAGAAAGAAGGTTTTGGCTGGCTTTTGTCAGCCCATGGGGGTGTCTGACCATGGGGCAAGCGATAATCCGTCTGCCTTTGGGGGACCTGGCCCTGTGCCCTCAGATCCCTTCGTACCTGCCCCAAGAGTCTTGAAGGCTACTTTGCACAAGTAGCTCACAAACACCTTCATGGTGGCTAGCCTCTGGCCCCATGCACAAAGTCCTTTGTCTTCCTAGAAAGAAGCGCGTAAATGAATGCGTAGCTGTATTGTCATATTGTATCAACTTGTACTTTCTTACCTGTTTTAGTAATAAAGCAAATATTAGCTACACATTCAGAGTTAGTTGGCCATAAGCATGGGATACAGAAACCCAGTCAAGTGCTCTGCTGCGCATAACATTGGAGCAATAGAGGTAGGGAAAATATGTTGTTAGATCTATTTCATTCATCTGCAGAATATGGTCTCTTTTCCTTAATTTTGAACATTTCTAGGGGACAAGAAAGCTATTTTTTATCAAATGCTATTTATACTATGATCTCTAACTTAGTAATTTAGGAAACTGTCAAGTTTAATTTGGTCTCAAATATAAATCTGTAAAAAACACATTTTTGTAAGCTTTTTGTGACTCACCCACCAGATTTAGTTTGCATGCTTTTAGAGATAGTTTTATTTGTGAGATGGCAAATACCTTTTGGAAGAATTCTTGCTTGAAATGCAATATTTCAAATGCTTGATTTTCCTCAAATTTATTTGAAAATAATTTTTCTTTTTAAAAAGTGAATATTTCACAGTAACATTCACAACCCAAATAAAATATTGTTAATAGTACAGATGAGAAAATGCATTCTTAAAAGGAGTAGATGTGTGGAAGAACTGCAAGACTTCAGGGGTGCTTTACCCAGTACACTGTGTTCTTCCCGAGCTGCCTCTCAAGCAAAAAAGAAATACAACATTACTGAGGAGAGATCACAAAAATCGCACAAGTTCTGGTTGCTATTTCTAAAACACAAGCCTGAAGATGACTGCCCTATTTTCGTATTTTCACCCGATTTTATTTTCAGGTAAAAGGTATTAAAATCTTATGGAAGAAAGCTGAATAAAGAGTTAGGACTACTCCAAACTGGGATGAATTTGCTGCAAGATGGGAAAGGACCATTGTAAGGAAAAAGTCTGTCATGCTGGTTTGGTAAGTCCCAAGTTTATTCCATTTGTTTAGAAAAGAGAAGGGAATGAAGGTCAGACGTAAGGAAGGGCTTGAAAGAAAGAAAGAGACAAACAGTAAAATAGGAAGGGATAAAAGTAAACTTAATGCGTTTATGGCATTACATCAAAAACGAAGTTAAGGGAGATTTTCAGTGTTGGAATGCTTTGTCAGCTGAAGTCAGGCTGCGGCTCAACAGTACAGGGAGTTTGGCCTTTCAGGTCCCTGGTACCAAGCGACAGGTACTGCAGCCACATGGTGCAAAAGCATTGATCTGCAATGAGCACCCTCTGTCAGTTTGGTTTTGTTCTAAAAATGCATCAGGTGATATCTGACTTCCCACTATGAGCAGTAAGTTGGCCGATTCCCTATCATGTGCAGAGGATATTTTGGTAGAAAGTCTGTCATGTTGCCTGCCATCACTGAGCTGGGTAAAATTTTTTACTGCTGGTATCTGTTATGAGTAAATTCAGTACTAATGATGGGGGAATCACAGCTTTTAAGTGCTCAGCAGCATTACCGCCTGACATGTGTCTGTGTAATGTACTGTAGACATGTAAATCAGTGTCATTAATTATCATGGAAAACTTAAAAAACCTACCAGTTGTTACGTTTTCAACAACAAAAATGCACATACAAAGATAATATTCTTTCTGAGAAGGCATCGTATGATATGCAAAATAATAACAATAATAAAATCATTAGGCAAGCTACCAGCTGTGAGCTGTTTCAAGTATCAATTCAACATGTCAATTACATTAGTAGGTACACTGACTAACAATTGTGCCAGCAAAGTACAGTAGAGCACTTTTTTTTTTGTGGAAGATTAAAAAAAAGGATAATATGTGTTTTGAAATAGCAGCTTATCTAATGGGAATAGCAGTTTGGCTGTATACAGTTGTTTTTGAGAAACTGTGTATTAGGTAACAAGTCTATAAATGTAATCTTGGTGGATGAATTAATTTATGACAAATTTTATTCAGGGTATGAATTAACCATTTTGGAAGAACAGAAGACTGGATTCTCAATTTCCTTATGTTTTCTGTATCTCTGTTCCTCAAACAAACAAAATCCCTAAAATAATATGTCTGTGCTTGCTGCTGGGATCAGTAGCCTTCAGAAATGGTTGCAAGCGTATAATCCAAGTGTTATGTCTCTGTGAAATGCATGTACTTCATGTGGGATCGCGGGCTCTCACCTGGTAACATTTTGTACTTTGTATCTACCTGGACTGATTTTTGTGCTTTTGTACTTACCTGCAAAGAATTTGTCAAACTGGAAGAAAATGCAGGTTCCAAGAGACGGTTTCTGGTGAAACGCACCCATTCCACATCCTGGAATGCAGGCACAGGTTCAGTGGTTAGGTGATCACTGTCAGAGCTGAATTTCGGACTCAATGTTTTGTCAACATTTCAAATAGAAATAGAATTTGATTACAGCTGTAACAAAGCCTACTGTTGCTTTAGGAATTTTCTCCCCTAAAAATATTCATATTGTCCGTGAGACTTCCTTCTAAGTATGGGATATTTCCCTAAATGTTCTGCGAGGTAGTACTAACCAAGTATCTTTGTATTGCAATGACCACACTAAGTATACTCAAGTACTATGAAAATAATTGTCTTCTGCTATCTCATCTCATCTCATCTCATCTCATCTCATCTCATCTCATCTCATCTCATCTCATCTCATCTCATCTCATCTTTTTTTCCTCCCTGTATATTGAACAGATGGCCTTGAGCTTTATGTAGGTGATTAATTAAACTGCACATAACAGGAGTATTTTTTTGCATGCGTAAATTCCTCTTAACAAGATTTTAAATTCTTTTAGCAGCCAATCTGCTTGGGGGGGGAGGGGGACAGAATATTTTTAGCTTTTCCACATTTCTTTTAAATACATGCAATATGTGTCTTAAAATAAATGTGTCTATATGTTGTGCCTGTTGTTAGAAAAGGCTTAGGTTTCAATTCTGCTGGCTAGTAAAACTTCGCGAGGGTACCGGTAAACTGAAAAAGTTAAATTCCGCTGCTGAGAATGTAAGAGACTTCTGTAGATGCCCTGTAACAAATGGTAACATGTATGGGAGAAGGCAGGCGTTGCTTTGTCTGACAAGGTCTGTTTAGGGCACAGGAACTTGACTCAACAGCTGCATCCAGAACTAGCTACAGCATGTGTTAGAGCACTTGCACTGAAAGAAGAGGTGCCCGTACAGAGAGCTGAACTCATGAGAACAAACCCTACACAGAAATGGCAGCAGACGTTCTGCTGTTACAGGGCTCACCACATATACCTCAGCTGTTTCTCACATAGGCCAAGAAGCATTTTTGCATGTTTCTCACTCTGCAGTCACTGCTGACCTCATGTTCATGTGGGGTTGAATTCTAAGGGATAATATTGAAATGCCTTAAAATGATGTTTTCATTTCTCTTCACCATGATTGTTTTTCATGGCTTTATTAGTAAGAGCTGTATTATACAGTGATTGAAGGTAATGTAATAAACAGTTGCTCCAAATTCCAATTACATTTACTTCTCTTGTACTCATGCAGCTTTTATCAGTGAGTAGTCTACTGAATGAGTTTATTGGCAAGAACATTCATGGGATTGGCTAATGCAAGGCAGTATTTTGAAAATTTTGTGAGTGCATTTTGTAAACACTTTCTCGAATGACGTTCCTTTTCTGTCATCACTCAACAAAATATTTAAATTTGAACACTTGATGTTATGAGTTAAAATGTTTGTCAGGGTCACCAGGTTCAGTGGAGATACGAACAATCTGCAGGTTCTGGGGAGGATTTCAGGTCTCCAGGAACCCCTAAGTTGTGTCTTGTCAAAACAGGTTTGGTTTCAAATGTGGAATGTGTAAAACAAACTAATTATATGTGAACTGCAAGTATAGCCTAGGTTCATTTGTAGAAATAACTGAGCAAATGATTCCTGCTAATGGAAAACATTTTAAAAACCTTTGGTACCTACAGAGAGGAAGGAATGAAATTTCAAATTTGATAACATCTTGTTAACTTAGGTCTACTTACAATCATTATTCTGCTGACATACTCTGCTGGACAATCTCCTAGAGGCCCACAATAATAATTAAAGACACATGAAGTTATTATAGTCAATGGTTGCTGTAACAGTGCATCATCTCAGTTACAGAGGTAGAATTCAATGTATGCTGTGGAAATCCAGTATGAAGGGTGGGTATGTGTGTGTGCCTGTGCATATGTGTGTGCATGTAGGTATGCTAAAAGAATTCTTGTTGTGTGTTCCTTCCATGTTTTTTAACAATGCGGGAAGGAGAGCTAAAGGGAAGTTTATCTTCCTAGGAAAGGAAGGATAATACAAAAAGGGGATTGATTTTCCTCTCAGGTGGCCAAGGATAGCCACATTTCTTGAAAAATCTGCTACTGTATTCTCTGGCTTTACTGTACATCTATTAATAGGCAATCTGTGATACCTAACTATGAGCATACACATACCTAAGAAGAATGAAATCCTGTGAGGTTAATCCATTGTAATCCCTTGGTTGACACCTTTGCCAGCTTCTTCTTAAAAGTTTTAGATTCCTTAGGCAGTCTTCCCATGACCTCTTTCTTTTTCTACTGATAGCACTTAGAAAAAAACTTAGATCTTTTCAGAAGGCAAAAATATTTGGAATTCAGTATACTCCAAAGTTTAGTTTTTGAGCCTCTTTCTTCATATTCCAGATACATTTTGGGGGTGTTACAATACCTAGGGGAGGTTTTTCCTTTGTAGGATGACAGCAGAAACAGGGCTGGTGGGATGGGATTGTGGGAAGGCATGAGCTGACACTGCGCATTGAGGATGTGTATTGATTGGATGCATGTAGACCTTCTTAAAACTTAAACGCTCTGTCACTTGAATGACAAGTTATCCTACTAAATGAGCGGCCTTGTTGTTCATCCTGCCCTTCATAGGCTGAGTGGTTCATTGAAGAAACTGTCTCACTTTCTCCTTTTCTCTATTCCTGCCTCATTGCTACTGCCTGCTCATATGGGGAAGTATAATCCTCGCGGCGGGTGACCTGTCATGCTGGTCTACGAACAGTGTCTAGCTATACAAGTACGTTGTGCCAGAGCGATCTCTTGCTCTCTTGATTCTTTTGGCTGGGACATGAAACAGGGATCAGAGCTGAGCCTCCTGATTAGTTCTTAATCATGTGAGAAGCCCCACTGACCTGAATTGCTACCGCTCACTGTGACTCTGTGACTTATGCGTCCTAAATTAAAAGGTTTATAAAAGGCTGGGCTTGATGTGTCTCAGTATGTAACTTAGCACTTTGAAAAAGCTGTAAACATTTTTTCCTTTCAAAGGGGAAAAATAATGCATGTAGTTGCTTTTTTCCTTCCGCTTATTAGCCTTTACTTTTGATGGCTTTTACTGTTGTTTCTGTATAATAGCTGATTAGGCCAATTTTCCACAGGAACATTAGCACTTAAGGTCTGTATCTTGTCACAAGAGGTGGCATACTTGAGATGAATTGTGCACCGTGTAAGAAGTCGGTGAAGCAGCAGTGAAGTAGTTAATGCCTCTTGGCCTCGATTACAGTGCAGCTGGCCCAAATCAACTCAGAACATTTGTAGTACAGAAATTGCTACAGCTCAAATCAGCCAGACTCCTGAGAAAAGGATTGGGGTGGCCTTTTTGCCAGATGGGTAGGTTAAGACGACCAACTTTAACTGGATGCCTGATTTAAGTGGAACACTCTTGTTTAATACAAGCCTCCTTTTCTCTTAATGGTATTGGCAGAGCAGCCCATTTGTCTCAATTTCCTTCAAGCAACAGTTTTTAAGCCAAACCTTGAAAGCTGAAAATTCTACTGTACCTCAGCAAGATCATATACCTTGGGCTTATTCAGGTTCCCACACAAGGTGACTAATTTTCTGTCTTGTCTCTTCCTGATATTAGAGTAGAAATACATTAGTAGCATTAATATTTTCACACCTGGGAAACAAAAAAAAACTTTCTAATTTGCTTTTCAGTACAGTAACATGTTGTGGTATGAGTACTTTCAGTGCAACATGATGTGCTAATTCCATGTGCTATCAACATGATTCCCTTATCCAGCCTAAATGACCAAATAGACATAATACTTTTAACTGTATTAATATAGCATTTTTCACTGGTTAGGAATACAAAATGCAGTGAAACCCCTAGCACTGTTCTTTTTTGATTTTGGGGAAATTTGAGCTGAATAATCAAAACATGCTTGCAACAACTTTCAGGTGAGATGATCAACATAGCACAACTTGCTGCTGTTTGTTTTCTTATTGATAAATATTCTTTTTATAGCAGAAATAATACTTAAGTAATATTGTAATGTGAAATGTTTTACTTCCAATGAGATTCTCTGTAATATACCTTATGGTGCATTGTTTTGAGCCTGCAGAATCTTTGCTGATAAAGGTCTCCCTTTCGGCATTTTGCTGCCAACATCGATGTCAGAGGATGTTCTAATTCATCCCTCAAGAAAACTAATTCAAGCAAATTCTAGAAATATGAATTAAGTGCTTGTTCTTAGTATTTTTATATAGTAGTTGCTAGAACTTAAGTATGTACCTGTGTATACAGGGAACTAAGCAGTATAGATACATCGCAGCAGAACTTAGGGCTCTGCACAGGGCGGCGGATCGGGGACATGAGTGAGAGAGAAAGGGAGGCAGTGCAGTGTTTCTTTCTGGATCTCAGTAAGACAGGCCTGACAAAAACCAGCTAATTAAAACAGCTGTTTTAATAAGACAGAATAAGAAGAGTATTACAGAGAGCAAGTAAATCTCTATGTCCCTTCAGACTTTGGGCAGCCCACATTTCACACAGCATTGGATGGACCCTGGATGGATCTCTTCCCACTGCACGCTGCGCAGATCCTGTCTGTGGGCAGAAGCTCCTCCTTTCCTGTCATTCAAGCTATTAAGTAATTTTCTTACAAAAGAACAGCTCTATTTGTAAAGGATGTTTGCATGAGAACTTCTTGCTGCACTTAGACAAAAGCAAGGCCATGCAGGTGGCATGGCCACCAGTACCGAGGGGGAGCTGCCTGCAGGCCCCTCTGTTACAGTGAGCTGGCTGGGGTTCTCCTGCGGCTGAGAGATTTCTGCCACACAGCACAGCCTGGGCCCAGGCCTGCTCAGGTTAAAACTCTTCTGGAGCACTAACTCCTCCATGTGCAACACTGTCTGGTCAGGATCAACCCTTTCCACCCCTTGATTCACCCGCAGTTTACCTTTCCCAGAGATACTGTAAGTTACAGATTATATTAATAACATATGTGCATACACGGTCTGTTGGAGATACTGACTCCTCAAATATGGAGCCTTCCACGAGGCTCCCCAGGCACTTGCTCTGCTGTGGCACAGGTGAAATTTGCCATCTGGAACTCATATTTCTTTATAGCAGGTGAAAGCATCCTGGATCTATTCACAGGCCACTGAGTCGTTTTGTAACCCTGGTAGTCTTCTCATACGCAGTTCTGCACATCAAGGAAACTGCAGTTTTCCATCAATACACAGGTCCCAGCATGATGAGAGTCTGATTCTGGAGAAGATGCCTTTGAGATTCAAAGAATATTCCCTGACCAAGAAAGAGAGCATGAGCATATATACTGTGCAGAATATACAGTTCTGTATATAATTTCCTACTTTCTCTGGTGAAGGCTTCTCTGAAATCAGACTACTTTGTTGTTTTTTTTTTCTGAGGGAATCAAACTGAGGCTAAAGCAACAAGTATTGTCAGTATTTTCCTTCTCCCCCAGTCTCCAAAAGGAACACAAAGCAAAACAATTTATAATCCTTTTACAAGGTTTCAGAATTCCTGCACAAAAACTTACAATTCAGAAGCTGTGGCTGAGCTATATGGCATTTCCTTAAAAGGGTGTGCAACCTGAAGACATTGAGGACTGTCTGATGGATATGTTGTGATAGACTGAATTTTGAGCACTTATTACCTCTCTGCGAATAAAATCACATCCTATACCCAGTGAGTTCTTTAGGCTTGAAATGGATTGTGTGGTTGCTATGCTTCTCCTCATTAGACAGAGAAGGCTGAAGTATCAGGTAATGAAATATGTTTTTTTTTATATATGCCTGCCTGTCTTGATATTCTTTGGCTGGGAACAGCAGGATCCAGAGATGCTCTGAATTTCTGCTTCAGTACTGCTGTTCAGAGGTATGGAAAATTCCTAGAACAAGCCCAGTCCTGGATATATCTGGACCTAGGTCCATTGCAGATTTTTGCCAGGGTTTGCTGCTATTCTTTGCATTGATCTAATTATAAAGCTTGGATTATCTTATTGACTTAGTGGAGCTGTGCCCATTTCTGCCAGAGCTGAATTTGGCTCTGTGGCTTCAGACGGAGAAAACTGAACAGAGTTCTCCCAGGCTTGGCCAGGAAGCGATTCCCCTTTTGACATTGCCACAAAGGTCCCAGTTTGATTATGCAATGCATCAATACATAGACTGCACACAGAATGAACTGAGTCAAGCCAAGGTTTTGTAAACTTTACTAGATAATTAAGTCTGATGTAGCACTTTGCTAGCAGTTGGCAAAAACAACTGCCTTGGAGAAGACATCAGCTGAGATATTAACTTTACTCTTAAAAGGTGTGTGAATATAAACTGAACACATTAAGTATTTTAGGTCAGTTGTGTGTTTTTTCATGGAAAGGGTAGCTTTGTCTTGTGTTGCTTTTTCCATAGTATTCTGGATTTTAGGTAGTTTATCAAGTCAAATGTCTAGTGGTTTGTTTGTGGCGTTTTTTTTTT
>VZTL01062125.1:4651-15657 GCA_013400535.1 Scopus umbretta | reverse complement strand
ATATATACTCTGTGTGCATTTGTAATTTCATATAGTTTGTGCACAGAAATTGCAAAGGTATCTTGCATATGTTTTACTGCAAAGGTGCAGTTGCTGAAGAGAGGTCCGAGTGATGTGGTTGTTGATTGACATGATGTACTCTCTTATTGGTCCGTGGTTTTCATGGAAAACACTCTGTTCTGTAGGTTGTAGCCCTGTGCCTTTGAAGTTGATAGCGTAGACTGGCCAGTTCTTGAGCTGTGACTTTTTTTGATTGTTGCCACTGCATCAACAGATAAACAATCCTAATAAAATTAAATGTGTCTTATATAGACACAGTTCTTAAATATAATACCTATGTGATTCAAAAATGTGCTTACAATTTCCCATGTTTGCATGTCAAGCAGTTTGTTTATACAATTTATAAAACCAGAATCTAACCTTAGCATCTGAATTTTCAGTTTAATCAGTTTCTCCGTGCTTCAATGTTGCAAGTTAACATTGTTATTCCTCTTGTACAATGTAATGTAGAAAGTACTAACAATGAAAATTACTTTCCTTTTGAGGGTTTAGCCCTTTGTGTTGTTGATCCACATAGCCTGCACATTTAAGTGAGCATGGAATGTTAAAACCTCTTGGCATGTCTGAAAGCCCTTTGAAATACACGTTGAACTGTTACTGTGCTTCACAGGTTTTATAATGAACTCTGGTCTGAAATTATTAAAAATAAGAGTCAGCTGGATATTAAAGGAAAAGTTTTCTTCCAATACCAAGACTATACTAGAGCAGCTAATTAGAGGAAAGCATGTAAAACATTGTAGACTAAAAAAGCCAGACAAACCATACCACAAGTCACAGTCCTGAATGTGTTGCGAAGCTACTGTGAAGAGAATTCTTTTTTTCTAGTACAGATTTTTTTAAATTAAGAAAAAGAGTATCAAGTTATTGTAGGTTTTGTAACTTCTACTTGCTTTTATAAAACATCCGGCTGCTCTAGTCTGTACCGGGTATTTCAGGTACTGTTAAGCTCCATAGGCAGGTACTGTCAAGCTCCACAGTACATATCTGTGCAGTATTTTCTACCATAAACTCTAATCTTTAACTCTCATCAAGTAGTGGTTAATTTTATGCTGTGCAGCATGGTTTGTGTTGCATTTTCCTTTACATAATTGGCTTCCAAGTCTCTTCATCGTGCAGGTTCACTGAAATACTGTTGAAGAAACAAATGATGCTTGGGAGATGATGCAGGGAAAGCTGGGAATTTTTTTTTTTCCCCTACACTGAGCTTCCATTTGTGAAATTACTGAAGTGTTTTACTTTGTTATTTTGTGTTTTTTATGACTCAGGTTTTGCTTGCTTAGAAATCTGAAGCACTTGAGTAAAAATACCAGAAGACTGACCATTATATGAGCCATTAATAATACATGGTAGAGATCTTGAGCATAATTTTATGCTCATATTTTGTTAGTAATTCAGATATCAGGAAGCATCTTGTATGTGATTTTAATCTAACTTTTAATTTGCTTCAGCAACTTAGAATTCCTCTTCCAATTGTTTTTAATGAATATTTTAATATACTGTGTCTGTCATAGTATATGGCCTTCAGCTGATGATAAATCCTTTGTACTGTCTGATGTTAAATATTCATTTCTTGTGTTTATAATATAATTACAGATGGAGGTTGGGCTTTTATGCTCTCACTGTGCCAAAACTAATGAAATTCAGTTGGAGGTGAGCACTGAACTCCCTTGCAGTCATTCAGAATTTGCAGCTTTAATGAATTTTAAAAAGGGAACTATCAAGTCTAATCACACTTCTAGCATTGAAAGAATTTTAAGCACCACCGAAATGTAACGCACAACCTCAGCCTCCACGAAATGTCATTTTTGCTCTTTGGAAGTTGCTGAAGCAAAACAAATTTCATTTTACTGTACAGAATTTAGTTGTTAAAGCAATTAGGATTGCTATGCACACCAGCCACAGTCCCCAGGAAGCAAGTGAAAACTTAAACCACCTCACAGCACTTCTGTTTCTGTCCCTGCCAGTATGTATATGTATATACTAGCATCTGTCTTACACACGAAGCTGATTGCATTTATGTATGCTTAGTCTTTGACAGAGCTTCTTGGAGTCTGTGCTTTGTTTAATATACTCAGGGTGGTTAAAGAGATGATAGAAGCCTGATATTGTTAGGGTTCAGAATGAAGAATGATGTGTGACTTGTAAAATACGGTATTTTTGAGAATAGTAAATACAGTTAGCAGGAAAGTAGTTGTGTTTTTTCTTTAATTTTGCTGTTTTGAACCTGCACCAGAAATACGGCTTGTTTGCTGTTCGTAATTATGTCGCAGTGAAATTCTTGTGCAATGCCTGATGGTGATTGGAGTGACTGAAATGCTCTTTCTTAGTAGCTGTACTTATGTGAGCAGTTTATACAAACCATCCTCTCTAGGGCAAAAATTTGAATAGTAAAAGTAATCTGTGAAGAAGAGACTTTCATGTATGCTCTCCAGGACCATATTGTTAAGACTTGTGATATGAAGTTGGACACAAAACAGTCAGAAATCTGCTTTATTTTGAAAGATCTACATGTCATGTGGAAACACTGATTCCCCTGTCGGATATCGGCAGTTCAAAGGAAGACAGTCAAAGCCACAATTTAAACCTATTAAACTTTTAGTAACCAAACTCTGTAACACAGAGAGACTTGTAAGTATCTAAAGTATAAAAACTGCTAATACCAAGTTCTAAAGTGGAAAAGAATTCTGTTAATTCCAAATATCTTTCTACATATTTTACATATGATGTAGTAAAAATCAGTATTACTGAGTATGTCTGTTGATTTTCCTCCTCAGTATAAGAGTTAATGTAACAAAATAAGCTCCTCTTGGGCTGAAAAGCTGTTTTATTGGATGATCCACAAGTTGCAGAGAACAGACCTGTTATAACAACCTTCCCTTATTGTTGTTATCTTGGGATTTTTAAAATTGCAAAAGAAACCTTCAGAAAGAAAAGCCAAGAAGACTGTTTCTGAAATTATAAGACTTTTGATGCCATGCTTACTGGTTAGAATAAAATCTCTGTTTCTGGTGCTGGCCTCAAGCTGAATCTTATTTTTAACTTCGGCTACACCACACCTTAATTTGCGGACCAGGTTAACATTTTATCAGTGTTATATTTCACATTTTAAATCCCTTAGGACCATTGTAGAGAGGGACTTCAGAGCTGATCTAAATTTTTTTTCCTTATGTGCTTATTTTATTTGTTGCAATTGGGCAGTAGCATTTTCCCAAAACTGTTGGAAGAGGATTTGTGATGTCTGAAGCAGACTTGAGACAACAGAGAGAACAGTGGGCTTAGGTT
This sequence comes from Scopus umbretta, assembly GCA_013400535.1. NCBI lineage: Eukaryota > Metazoa > Chordata > Aves > Pelecaniformes > Scopidae > Scopus > Scopus umbretta. Next base: position 12,315 of record VZTL01062125.1, on the reverse strand, counting down.
TGGAAGGGGTCACCCGTTATCAGAAGTTCTTTGATTAGAGGAAGTTGCTCCAGCATTCCAGACTTGCAGCATGCCTGTGCTTTTATGGATACCAAGTGGTTATATCTGGGGGGCAGGTTTTTGTGGAGTGGGTTTGATATTTCAGTAGTGTCAAATTTTAGGCTGCCTGATAAATGACATTTCATATCTTTTGTATCATCTGACTGTGATTACTTTGCCTGTACTGCTTATTGCTTGCTTTAGACACATCTAACTTTCTGGGATATCAAAAATACTTTCTATTTAAAATTCTCCTAAAACTCTCGTAAATTTTTATGCCAATTTTCTGAATATTGCTATTAAAGTGTCACTGCAGGAGAACTCTAATTTTCTGTAAATTTTCTTTCTTTCTTAATTGACTCAACTTAGGTCTTAAATACTGAAAGTGAGCAGCTATTATCACAGGCCCCTTAAATGTCTTGGTTACTATGTTCCAAGAATTTATATGCTCTTTGCATCTTGCATGAAGTGTATACTGAAAATGTAAGCAATGTTACTAATGGTTGCCTATTAACTAGTACTTGCCACAGTTTTGTTTCTCTGGTCTTCAGTGATTATTACTAAACTAAAGAGACTTAAAAACCTCTCATTCCATATACAGATACTTGACTTTGTTGTGCCCTTTTCCTGACTTAACCTCAAAAGATGCTCTTTGTCTTGGATAGCTAGTACTTTTAAATTGGATGGAGGAAATGTAGCTAATCCCACCTCAAATATTTTTGATAAGTTATTAAATATTTGCCATCAACTTAATTTTCTGATGTGTAGATTCTTTACCTTTAGTGAGAGTGACGTTACTTAGCTTGCACGTGATTGTTACAATGGTGTCCTTAAAGTTGCATTTTACTTCTTGCATATCCTCAGGTAGTGGTTTTGACTTCTTAGTGCTGAGTAAATGGATATTATTCTTTCCCTCAAATTGTTTCAACACCTGTTAGTTGTACCGTGTGGACTGAGGAATGTGAGTTCTCTTTCAGCTTGTCAGAGTTGAAAAAGGATGAATGTAACTTTCAAAAGGGGTCAGTCTTCAGACAAGCTATGGCCAGCACAATGTGGATGAAAGAGACTTTGATTTATCTTCCACGCACAGTGAAATTAGTGTTCCTTGCAATTTTATTGTACCCAGTGAGACTTCCTTTTTGGTGATTGGCATTTCTGTATGGTGAAGTTGCCTTTACAGAAGGGGAAATGTGGCTTTGTAAGGATCATTTTGGTAAATTATCTGACTTTCTCTGAATTTTGGAAACATTGTTTTGGTACGGCACTTTATATAACCCTGTCTGAATGCCAACTTTAGTGTGACTTTATTCCTCGAAAATTCTTTTTAAGTTGGGCTCTAACTGAAAGTTTAACAGGCACCAAATAATTATGCAGTACTTGCAGTGCTAGCCCGATTACTGTGCAGCTTTTGATGGGCTTTTTTTGTTGCCTGAATTTTTTCTGAATGTGGGAATGTTGAGCATTGAAATAATTTTTACATATCAGTGCAGTGCAATTAAGTATCTTTTAAAGGCAAAAAAGAGTGTTTACTACCATAGAAATGCTTTAGTAGTTACTTCTTGGAAGATCTTAGTAGTAACTGGTAGTAGTGGCTAGACAGGAAACAAGTAAAAAAAAAATTGGTTTGGTGTTGCTGTATGTAGCCATATACTACCCCTTATGAAAATGAAAAGCTGTACTTATTTAGAATTGCAAGCTGGCAGAAACTTGTGTAGTGTAGGAGTTTCTATTGCTGCTCCTCCAAAACAGTACTACTGATATTTAATTTTCAACTTAATTACAGTGTAAGCATCTTTCCCTTCCTCCTCCAAACACAAACATTTTGATTAAGAAAGTTGGTGGGTTTTTTTGTCGTGATGCTTCCAGTGTATTATAAAACCTTGAGATATTTTGTAATATTTCCTTTCAGTAAATTAAAAAAAAATTATAAAAGAACTCAAAAAATGAAGTGTATTGGTAGTACTGTACACAACTATTTATTGATTTTATGACGTTTAAATTGGACACATTGAGGATAATGTATCATTGGCTTTGTGATACAGAAAGGCAATGTGGTATGAAACACATTGTTGTATGTGTTATATTTAAGACTCTGGTAATCCTTGTTGTACAAATACGGTTATATTTATCAGGACATTTAAGTTCTTTAGCCTGCATCATCAGGAATGAGAAAACAGATTAAGGGGTAAGGAGTATAGTGGAATGTCACTACTTGACTGTGGAAAATAATTATTGTTCTCTGTCAAATCTGTACTGCTGTACGCCCACACAAGGATTTTTACTCTTGTATTTAATCCTTTCTGCTTTAATGCATACCTATAGGAAGTATTAAGAGTAGCTGCTGAGCAGAACTGTCTAACCCTTATCCTAGGCCTTTATCTCTACTTAGAATTGTGTAAGTGCAACTCCAGTCTGCTTTAGATAATATCTTTTGGGAGAACTCTGTGCCAGACCCGTTTTCTCTGAAACTGGGAAGCAATGTTTACATAAAAATGCCTCGATTCATGAACAACAGGTGCAAATATCTTTACTTGTGTTTAACTTACTAAATTTCTTGTGAACATGTTGTTTATAACAAGTTATTCATATTTAGTGTTTTTAGGATCATAAGCATGGTTTGTGTGGGAATTTTTAAGAATGAAAGAATAAATTAAAAGGGAGTGGGAACTTTCAGAAAATTGATTTGCAGTTGTGTGTGTTAAGTGCAGAATCTCCACTGCTTTGACCAGGAAATGTAAGAGACTTTAGCGTTAGTTTGAACAGTACTCCTTTTCTAACATTGGCACGCAAAGTTTACCATAATGTGTAAAACAGATTTGTGAGGATTCTGTAGCTCTTGGCAGGGAAAGAAGCACTATGTAAAAGTGGAGGAAAAATTCCATTGTTCTGATGCCTGGGGACCTGGAGAACTGCCTTAGGTGTTTTCTTATTAATGCAGTTATTGACTAACTTCTCTTGAATATCTTTCATTAGATTTTGTTCCTGGATGTTTCTTCAACTTCTTCAGTGATGGAAGGGAAATACTTTTGAAGTTATAATGGATTTTACACATCCTCATAACAAAAACTGGCCTAATAGCAGCATTTCTGTTTGAAGATAATAAGCATAATTACAAATAATCATGACAACTTCTCATATGAATGGACATATCGCAGAAGATTCTGACAGTGAAGTAAAGAATGTGGATCTTGCATCTCCTGAGGAACCTCAGAAGCACAGAGAAATGGCTGTTGATTGCCCTGGGGATTTGGGCTCCAGGATGATGCCCATGCGGCGGAGCGCTCAACTTGAGCGAATCCGTCAGCAGCAGGAGGACATCAGGCGCAGACGGGAGGAAGAGGGAAAGAAACAAGAACTGGACCTTACTGCTTCCATGAGGCTAAAGAAACTAGCACAAATTCCTCCTAAAACTGGAATAGATAATCCAATATTTGACACAGAAGAAGGAGTTGTTTTGGAGAGTCCTCATTATACTGTGAAGACACTAGGTAGGTAAAATGCAATAAATGGGCTAATGGAGAAAATATTTAGGCAATACTGATGTTCTTTTAGGCCATAAAAATGTAATTTAGCTAATTCTTCCTATACAGATTTAAAGGTCGTCTGGTCCTTTGGATTTGTGGTGATTTGGATTTTTAAAATTTATTTAGCCAAGCATCAGGCTATGTGCCTCAGCAAGTGGCTTTTCAAAACCGATCCATTTGGGGAACAGTTAAATACCCTGTAGATAACTAATGAGTTCAGTGGATGTCTCTGTCTTCTTTAGGCTGGGAAAATCCATGGAAGTAATACCCAGTATTGTTAAGTTTGGTGAAGTACAGACCAGAATGAGCAATGAATAAACACTTACTGTCATTTAAAATAAAAATGGAAGAGTTTTTAATGTTTTCAAGAGAAGTGTGATGGTGGCTGCTTCTTATTCTGGCTGTCTTGCAATCAATTCTCACCTAATATAATTTACATTTTTCTTAAAGTATTGGCATTGATAGTGAAAATCTGCTTACCTTGGCAGTTAGACATTGATGAAAATATAATGTTTGTAATTTTTGAAGAAATAGATTATGAAATTGTTAATTTCATAGCTGTCATTGCTTTAACTATGCTTGTGTAGAAAAGTTTCTAACCTTTCTTCCTCAAACATAAGTGTCTTTCTAAAATGTGGTGTGTCACTGGAGTGAAAAAGAGGCACTGGGAATTTGTAGGAGTCCAGTTCAGATTTCCACACCTATACCTGTTCTGAGATCCAGACTGCTTTGAAAAGGTGCCTTTTGGGGGGGCTGCACTAAAGATTCTTGCTATTCTTTCCTATTGGCTGATAGTTGAGAACAGAGTGGAAAATAGCTATCAAATTGCTAAAATTTTTTGCTTCATCTTTAGTATTTTTGTGCTTGAGCAACATTTCTGCTAAAGACATGGCTCTATTCCATAAACTCTGGTAATCCTTATTGTACAAATCCTTCTTTAGGAAAATTTAGGTTGAAAGGGTCATTGGGAAGTCATCCTGCCCAACCTCCTGTTGTGAAAGTAGCGTCAATTAAGAACAAGGCAGGTGTACCTTGTTCCTAGTGCAGGGCTTGTCACCTTCTGACCAAGAGATCTCTTTGTAAGAGGCAGATTCTGTACTTCGTGAAGTGTTAGATACTTGATTGTGAAATTCTCTTCTTAGAGGGAACATAAAGCAGAAGATGCAAAGATTGATGTCAAACAGTAGAAATTACTTCCGGTGGGACTTGCTTAGCCACAGTGGCTAAAAGCTCTGAAGACTGACTACAGGAGGAATTGGGCATTGGAACTACAGAAGGGAGGAAAGAGTGTGACTTGGAATTAGAATGCTGAGGCTTGGTTTCATGCCAGATGCTGAGAACTTGGAGGAAGGGATAGGTGGAAACCAATGGGCAAAGAAGCTAGCCATGAAGGGTGGTAGGAAAGAGAGAAATGAGTATGGGTCTGAGAAGCCCAAGAACCAGTAAGGAGCTGGGGTAGACTGAAGGTGTTGGAACAGGAGAGACAGTGGTGGAGAAATTACTGCCATGATGAGAGGCTATTTTGACAATCTCTCAGTGTGGGGATAAAACGGGTACAGGCTGTGGGGGAAGCGGAGAGATTGTCAGAGAAAGACAGTATTTGTGAAAAGCTGGAAGGAGGAAACTAGGTTTGGCTCAGCCAGAAGAGCAGGGGGGAAATTGGAATGAGTGGAAGTGACAATTGTGTGAATACTTGACGTAAGAAGAAAAACACCAAACACGAGACAAGAATATAGAGGTGCGTATGTGGCAAGAGGTAAATTAGGAAATAGCGATATATGGTATAAGATGCATCTTGAAGGGAGATGACTAGCTGATTTTGTCTGTGAGGACAAACTCCTCTTCATGTTTGTAATCAAAGTTTGAGTCTTGTCATTGTTCTGCTGTCAGCATATTTCTGTAAAAACACAGTAGTGTATTGCATGATTTAACTAAAGCTATTCTCCTCAGTTTTTAGATGCCATGAAAATCAGAAAACTAACGATGTCTGTCTCTACTCTGAATTGCAGTAAATAAGGCTTAAAAGTATGTGCATAGAGCGGGAGTATTGACTAGCTTGCTGAGTGCATATGGTCAGTTCTTTGAGCTGGAAAGGCAAGGAGCTTTAGGAGATGTAATTAGACTAAATTGTGATATATCCATGTATGCACCAGGGAGCTGAATTAGGGCTTCGTAGGCAAGTATTTCAATCAGAGAAGATGTGACATAATATTTACAAACATACTACTGTTATGTCCTTGCCAGACAGAATTATAGTAACAATTTGGGTCAGGTAGACTTAAGATTTAAGAGGAAAGGATTTAGAATATTTTACCACTCATGTTAAGGGTGGCACTTTCAATTGCAACAACTCAACGTGGCAGTTGAGTGTAAACTAAAAAAGTTCTAAATGGAATGCTGTGATCTCCTAACCTATCTAGTCCATAAGGAATCTCTGTTCAGTCATTGGTGCTGTCAAAAATGGAGTCATAATTTTAAATTTAACAAAGTGCTTCTGCAGTAGCTTGGCCTTTTCCAGAATTTTCCTCTGCTATTAAGCATGTCCTTTTTCCAGTTTCTGGATTAATCATTCTAACATCTGATGCTTTGGCTGAATTTTTTTCCTTTTCTCTTTCTCTCTCTTTTTTTTTTAATTCTGAAAGCTCTCTGTTCCTGGTTAGTTTCAGGGCTAGGGATGTTGCCTTATGAATATTTATATACACACACGCACATGCACACTTGCAAAATAACATGGTTTCATAGAGAGGATTTGAGTCCATTATTGTTAACACTTCTACTTTTTTACGGAATACCTGAGTTGGAGAGGCCAGATTTTTAAAAATTTACATATAAAACTTTTTTTCCAAAAAATCACTGTTAGTGTGTGAATTTTTTGCAGTTTGTCTGCTTGGTTATACTGAATTTCTGATCTACACTGCTCCTGACTCTTTCCATCTTTCCACTTTTGCTGTCCAGGTGAGAGTGCTTAGTCACTTTCACAAATCTGTAAGCTTTGTTAGGAGAACCCTAAATAAAACTGGGCAGGTGCTAGTGAATTATAGAGATGTTAAACTACCCTTATTCAGTCTTCTTAAAAATATTGATTCTAGTTTTGCTTTTTTGTAGGTGGGGGTGGTTTTTTTGGTGTGTTAATCCATAGAGCCTCTGCTAGAGATACGTGTTTTAAATAAGAATATTGACCTGATTGTCTGTATTTCTAGTTTTGAAAATGTTTCATAAGTGCCAGTGTCTAATTTGGCAGATCTTTGCCAGGTCTTTAATCTTTTTATCCTAAAAAAAAGCAGACTAGATTAAACAAATTGAATTTTGTTTATAAAAATAAAACAGGACACTTAATCAAAACAGTTTTAAAGGGCATGTTTATTATCAAAACAGTATATGATTTAGACAGCTGTCTTAATGGAAATAACTTTCTGCACCTATAATATGTGCATATAAGTATTTAACTGACTTTTCCACAGCAATATATTTTTATAAAATGCCGAAAGTTTTCTGCTTGCTACAGTTCATTCAGCTAATGTAGTTAGTTTAGTTAAACGAGTAACTGACATTTCATGTAAGTAAACCTTTTGTGGCTACAGTGAAATTCATTTCTTTTTTTAGGGGAAAAGCTGCCTCTCTTTTGTTTTTCATACCTCGGGCAAAACTTATTTAGAAATATGTTACAAACATAAATAAACTTTCAGAAATAGTTTTAGCTAGAACAATACTTTTCTTAGCCCTGTGATTCAAGTAGTATATGGAGCATTAGAGTGCTAGTACCAGCACATAGAGTGCTCTAGATATCTACAAAAAAGCTTGGGGAATTAAGATATTTGTGTTGATACATAATAAAGCTAATTATCTCTTCTTAAGTTTGCTGTTCATAACTTTTTTGTTTAAGGAGATAAACGGCAACTATTTTCTTTTCTTCTTTTTCTAATCTAACACGTTAAGCTGTGACCACGGGTCCTCCCCTGCAGTTGCATACTTTTGCCCCGGCAGTCTTTTGATTAATGCGTATATCGCACAGTGCTCAGTCACATTCCAGCCATTTCATAGCCTAACGGAAAAAAGGCTGCAACACTTCTTGTAGAGGAGGACTTAAGAAAAAAAAAAAAA
>VZTL01062120.1:2020-12081 GCA_013400535.1 Scopus umbretta | reverse complement strand
CTGAAACCAGGACACCTAGATTCCTTAAAAATAAGGTGGACTTGTAACTGAAAATATTCTAGTAACATACAAAGTGATTGTGATTAAACTAATGTTGGTGTTCCAAATCAATTTCCCTTACACAAATTTACAATAAAATAATTCATTAAGACAAGGAGGAAGCAGGTCTGATATATGAAATAATATTTACCTAGAAGCTTTGCCCGAGATAACTTATCCTTGAATTCCAACAGCAAATTAGTTTCTTTCTCCTACTTCACTGTATTTCATTTACATATATATATACTAGGCCCTTTCATAATAATCATAACAATTCCCTCAGCTTACTGAAATAAACATTCATTCAAAAGAAATACATCAACATGCAGATCCTCAAACTGAACAGGGGAAAGAACAAGAATTAGTGCACGTCAATTCCCACACACTTACAAATTTCCGTATTTGTGAAACTGTCATTAGTCATGAAAAGAAACTAAAAATTTTAGAGTTTCATAACAAACCAGGAGGCAATTCCAAAAAAGTACTCATGGCTTTTCCAGACAAATGAAAATACTACTTGCCTGATTTTTTGTCAATCCCTTTTTTATTTTTTTCCTTCTCTAATAAGAGGAAACACAAACAGAAAAAGCCTTGATCCTACTCTCATTAACAGTAGTTTTAGAGTACTGTGTCAACTGTTTTCAGTGGAGGGACCTTAACAGCATCACAGTACTGTGGCACATGTCTAACTCAGCTTCCGTCAGATTGTTCATTCACTTCAATTTAGGGACAAACTTAAGAGCTGGGGATCTACAGTAAGGAGAAAGTGAGACTCGGTTCTAAAGCTAAAGATCAGTTCATCTTAAGGAAACTCTATAACACTCATTAACATGTCAAGCTCATAATTTTTTTTCTTCTGTGTCCTGAGATAATTTTTTTAACAAATTTGAAAGAAATAATAGTAGGAGCTAGGCAGTTCTCCACCTGGAGTAAGTTGGAAAGCTCCACTGAAATCAGTGGATTAGACCTCCAGCTAACATACATCTCTCTGGGACCACTGGAGTTAATCATGAGACCACCAGTTGGAGTAAATTCATATCCTCCTACTAAAATCAATGGCATTACTTTGATTTACAGCCACTGAAGAAGTGGTGCCATGTTATATACCAAATAGAAGAGAAAAATTGGATCTATTTGTAGGAAATTGCTGGGAGAGGAGCCATGGGGCTTTATTTTGTCACATGGAGAGACTGAAACTGCTGTACTGTTTGAAATACAGAGTGGGCTTGATTTTGACTCAGTCCTTTTCCCAGGCTCAGGGACCATTGAAATTACGGGCCTTTTTGCCTAAAACTGTCTCCAAAGTCAAAACTTGCATAACATGAAGATACTATAGTCATTCCTATCACCTCTACACTAATCTGGGAGGTCAGTCTCTACAGGACACCTGTGCAGTTAGGAGGGAGAGAGACAAAACCCTGAGAGCAGTTCAGAGCAGGAGTCTGGTGCTAACTAGGCTTTAACCCTCTGGAGGAGGAAATGCCGCTCTCTTACCCTGCTCCCTTTTCCTTTATCACTGCGAGACTCTAAAAAGGTGTGAAAGCTACTCCTAAGCTTTTGGGTGTACACTTCTGTGCCCTTTCTAGTTACCCAGCCCTCCTGTAAGGAGTACACAAGATGTTAGTGACAGGGACTCTATCATACCAGCCTAAGGAATGCCTTCGAGGGTTTATGAACTATTTTTCACAGCCCAGTAGTTTCGTATAGACAGGAAACTGAGTGTTGCAGCTGTACGCAAAAGAAAACACAAAGATGATACCTCCTCAGTCGCTCTCGTTACTTGCCCCAGTTTTTCCCAGCTCAGTCAAAACCACACCATTCTTCCCATTGTCTACCTGTTGTAACCACCTCTGCCTCACCCCTTTACTTTCTCCAAAGTAGCAAAGGGAGAAAAGGGTACAGTTGCTTTTAGCAGTGATACTACTCCTTTTTCTCATTCCAGCTGGGCCATTCTGTACCTGCTGCCATGTCTGTTGCTCTGACTTCTTTGTGCCTAGCACAGGAATTTTGTTATAAACCTGTAAGACGTGCCTTTCCTCAACGTTTTTAATTTTCTGATTTACAGGAGTATTTTCAGACTCCCAGAAATTGTTATAATGACTGGAATCCCTGGCAAAAATCCAGTATTTCCTCAACAATTTATCTTTTCTCTCTTTTGCTCTTTACTTCTCTGGAAACAGAAGAAAGCATGATTGGTGTTCAGGTTACCAATTAGTTAATAATTGTCATTTTTCTTCTCAGACAAGTTAAGTGTGAAAACATCTCTTCTTATAAAAATCAAGCTCTACTTGAATAATTTTTCCAGAATAACAGTGAGGTTTGTATACACACATTACTGTAATAATGTCAAAGTTCAATTACACGCAGAGTTTATTAGATTTTGTTTTATTCTTTCCCTTGAATTATTCATTGACTCTCTATAATTTCCCAAAGAATAATTTCATAAACTGCTGCAGCAATAAAACTCTCCATATATAGCACACCAATGTAGATGGTGTTTATGATGTACTCCAAGAGAGATCAGCCCGTTACATTAATCATGTAAAAGTATTGAAAAATTATACTTAATCATTTCCATTTGAAAATAAAAGCTGCTCAGAGCTTTAAAACCTGCATGGAACCTAGAATTAAATTTCATACAACATTTCCTGCAACAATATACATAATTATTCAATACTTCCAGGTTTGTCTGGTGTTCAGTAATCTCTCATCTCATTTTCTCTGAATTGTGAGTTGTATTTAATCTTTTTTTATTTAGTAGGTTTTGCTTAGAACATTCCAGATTTAATAAAGAGAGATAGCATAAAGCCCTGGTCTTTGGTCAAGATGAGCTGAACAGCAAGACATCTCCTTCCTGAAACCCAGTTCTGATCAGAGGACCACCAGGACACTAACACAGCTTCAAGCACCTTCTGTGCTTATCCCAGCCTCTGTTACAAGAGGAGGTATCCTTGCAGAATTTGTGCTAGCACGTTAGGGTGGGAACACGTGTGTTCTTCTAGACAGCCACAAATTTCCTTCAGGACCATATGTAAGGGTGAATATCCATTCAGCAACTGGATGAAGGAAGCAAAGATGTGGCCTACTTTTTCAGTTTATCACTGAAAGCATAGTGACTCTGGAATTGTCAGCAGCATTAGTAAGATTAATAAATTCTTTTGAATGCCACCTAGTTAGAGAATGAATTTTTCCCTATATTTGACTTCTGTGAGCACCAAACCACACTGCATTTCAATTTGATCTGTCTGACAATTAAACTTTCCAGGCTTTGCTATACTCTGCCTGTACAAAGTCGAGAGAAAGCCAAGTCTGAAGACATAAGCTGCTCTTCAATAGGCCAAAAAGCAGAAGTTCTGCCTAGTACTTCTGGCAGGCTCACATGTACTGGAAGCCAAATCATGCTAACATCTTTCAGATGCTTGAAAAGCTAAATACGGTATACCAATAGGCCTAGTTTGTGGCATATGAAATCAAATGAAGAATGAGTGAGCATGATTCCTAATGAATCAGAATATATTGTCATAGAGCTTTACCTGTGTCATGACTGCAGAAACATTCCATAAAGTCAATTCTTGAAAAGCTGGAATCTGCAAATAAACAAAGATGTACTTAATTAGAAAATAAATCTATGAAAATATAGTAATGCCTTCCTGAAAATCTAACAAGCAAAGCGTGTGTATGTCTAGAATACATAAACATATATATATATATAAATAAAAGCTTTTTTCAGAATTTTAGGGTCTCTGCAAAGGAAGCAAAGAATAAACAATTGGTATAATACTAACAAGCTCAGCTTTTAGCTTTGAACATTAATAACTTATTTGAAATAGCTCAGCCTCCTGTATATGAGCCACCCTGTAGTGTTTCAGCTGATTTTGATTCTCTTCGTGCAGAAACCTTTTAGCTAATCATTTTCATCTCTGTGTGTCAATAAATCTTGCATCTCTAGGGCAATGACTTTTACTCAGCAAATGTTAAGTAGAAATAAAACCGCCCAGAACAGTCTAAGCATGAGAATTTCAATAAGAATTTAGCAATATATTGATCCACTTCTCCCCCTTCTGACTTTTCATTACTATGTCTCTTTAAGCTCCTGAATTCAAAAAGATGAAAAGATAAAATAGCATGTGACTTAAGGGCTTTAACCAACCCTACTAAAATTATTTTTGAATGACTTCTTAACCAACAGCAAACTCCAAAAAAGGTTTTATAATACTAAGGGTGCTAGAAAACAGTCAATAATCTATTCTTGAAGGGAAGAGTCGGCAGTCACAGACTACAAGTGAATGGCCTGTTCTACAAATATAGACAGAATAAAAAGCAAAAATTAGCAGATAAAAAATTAATATATGCAATAGTAGGAGAACAAAGCCTGTAATGAAAAGCCATGTTTCCATGGATTTCTAAATGTAACGTATTATCACATGCCCTACATTTCCTCTTCCTTGGAAGCCAGCTGACAAAGTATTTACATTTTACACTGTTCCTTAAATATAGTAAAATTAAGTTAATGTAACTCTTGTGTAATTATTTATAAGCATCTACCACCTAAGAGCCACTTGGATGTGCCAAATCACACTTCCTGCACACCAGCTGGAAAAATACTATTTCCATTCCCCTAATATTTATCAATGAGAACCAGAAGATAATCAGTAGTCACAAAAAATTTTGATTGAAAACACATCCTACCATTAAAATGGTCACTGAAAAACTTCTCACTGATCTTATTTTCAAAGTTTAAATTTAACCCGTCAGCAACCAAGCACCACGAAGCCGCTCGCTCACCTTCCCCGCTGCTGGTGGGATGGAGGAGAAAATCGGAAGAGCAAAAGTAAGAAAACTCATGGGTTGAGATAAGAACAGTTTAATAATTGAAAGAAAATAAAATTTTTTTTAAAAATTGTAGTGAAAAGGAAAACAACAAAAAAAAGAGAGAGAAACAAAACCGCAGGAAAAACAAGTGACGCAACTGCACACCACCTGCCGACCAATGCCCAGCCCGTCCCCGAGCAGCAATCGCTGCCCCCCAGCCAACTCCCCCCAGTTTCTATACTGAGCGTGATGCCGTATGGTATGGAATAGCCCTTTGGGCAGGTTGGGTCAGCTGTCCTGCCTATGCTCCCTCCCAGCTTCTCGTGCACCCAGCAGAGCATGGGAAGCTGAAAAGTCCTTGACTGGTGCAAGCACCAGTTAGCAAGAACTAAAACATCGGTGTGTTATCGACATTATTCTCATACTAAACCCAAAACACAGCACTATAGCAGCTACTAGGAAGAAAATTAACTCTATCCCAGCTGAAACCAGGACAAGATACTGTGGCTCTTCAGTCCTAACGTATGGGTATGATAAACAGTGATGAGCATCAAATCTTCTTTCAGTTCACAATGTAGATAATTGTCTATCTCTATGGTCATCATAACAACTGATGAATGTCCATCAACATTTCATAGACATTTATTCTTGTAGCACCCTGTGAGAGGCTGAGACATAGATCGGTGAATGAATGGACCAGCATGTTTGGGAAAATCACCATGTGTACAATACTTTGCTCTCATCAAAACCTGTTGAGTACAGTTGAATTAATGTACAGTTGAATTAACAGTGACTGCCAGAGGAATTACAGTATTTACTGCAGAGTGCCATGGAATGAGCTGTTAAAAATTTTTAAACAATGTTTACTGATAAAAATGTATTATAAATTAATTTGAATCATTGCCTTAGCAACAAAATTTTCACAGAAGTCAGCACATCTAGCACATCTCTTTTTGTTCCTATTTCTTGCCATTAAAATAAGGCACATAATCCAATTATATAGGAAGCATTTAAGAAAGGAATTATTTTCTTTTTAAAAAAAATCATACAAAATCATTTTAATCTATGTAAACACATGAAGTCTGATGCAGATAAATAGAAGTTAAAGACTACAACACCAACAAACTTTTTTAACCTTTCAAGTAGAAACCCATAATCTAAGCAAGGTAGTGTATTTTACCATGTATTTTTGGCCTAACTACCTCCGGTTTATAACCAATTTTCTCTTGTCAAAACTGTTATTCAAACTATATAAGCCTCAAAAAAATAAGTGAAGTGCATGCTATATTTCTTTATCTAGTATATAGTACAGCCAACCAAATATTCATACATAATTGTATCTAATATGTTGGCTAACTCATGGCTTGTGGTTTATAAGATTGCAGTCTTGCAGACTGATGAGGTGAATTTTAAAGCACTATACCATTTTGTTGTCATTGTGAAAAGGAAGTGCAGAGACAACAGATAGTTAATAGAGCCACACAAATGGGCCACTTTACAGTTGATACAACCGCTGGTTCTAGGGAAGTTGGTGGAATTGGAGTGGTTGAGTTGAACTGAAGATCTGTCCCAAGGTACATGCTATCAATTTCAGCGGAGTGACATGGACTGGCAGTAGCTGGAATCTGATCACAGGAATCCAATGCAGTCATTAGTTCAATTAAGTTTAAATTCTGTAAGTCTAAGAAGTTGCATTCCTTTACAACAGTGTTATGCTGTCCATCATCCTGTGCATTAACTTTCTCTGAACCACCTCTGTTACATTCTCCTGATTACCTCCATAGAACAGGGACTGCTGATGATGCATATCAATAGCATGTTAGAGAAAAATATAGAGAGAAATCTATTTCAGTTCTACCAAGTATCAATAAAACAGACAGCTTTCCTGAAAATATTGGTTTGGAAAGCATAGTAGTGATTCTAGCTATATTACGACTGACAGACAGCTTGAAGAAAATGAAAATACCTTGGTATTTACCAAAGTCAATAGGGAGTACTCTATACTGTTAAATATTGGTTAAGTATCAGTGTTTGATCCTCATGAAAGACTCATTGTTAGACAATGAAAATGTCTAAGTGTCCATTCTTTACTAATTCTTTACAAATAAACAGTTGTTTGCAACTGTCTGCAAATTAAGAAAAGCGTGACTAATGACTGCAGCGAGACCTTCTTCATACAGCTCAGGTAGCTATTAATAAAGGCATACATTCTCCTTTGATAATCACCCTCAATTACACTTCTGACTTACACAGGTCAAAAGTGTCTTTGAAAGTTTGTTCAGGAATTCTTGCAAAATTCAAGTGTTACAGCTACTCTAATAAGCTAAGAAAACTAAACATTGCACTGGTGCTGGCTCAGGTGTATTTCTAACCCCTCTGTGTGCTCATTCAGTTCAGCCAGTGGCAGAAAACTAAGCCAGACAAAAAAACCCAGAGAGTAGTCAAAGCCAGCACTAAGGACAGCAGCATGAAATTCCATGAGATGTTAAGAGCCACGATTTCTGCTGAAGGACAGTTGAACAGCTGGCTGATGGCACAAAATATCACATCTAGGATATTAATTTTCAGACTAGAATTCAAAAGACTCTCTTTATATCATCCTCCCTTCATCATCTTCAGTCATCTTGTCCTGCCATAACTACCAAAGGCTGTTTTTTTTTAGTTTGTTTTTGTTTTTTTTTTTAACAAAAACCATTTTATCAGAGCAAGGTTAGAGAGTTACTATATATCCTGTTGAAATACATTAACTATTCCTGTGGGCTTTTCTCAGATTTGGACTACCAGCTCCTTGTCAAGCTTGTTCCTAGCTTTCTTTTCCATGTACTTGGCCTTTTCTTTTCTTCATTGTTGTCTCATACAGGCACCCCTCTTCCTAGTCCTCCCTTCCCATCAATAACACTCCAATATCAATTTTTTATAATGGTTTTCAGCTTTTTTCCTTATACAGAAACATTTCACAATGGAGATGTAGACTCAAATGGAACAAGTTTCAGCATAGCTACAACAGGTTGTTTTTGTTGATTCTTAGAATTGTCCACAGAAAACTAAGAGTCCACAAACTACCAAGTGAAACCACTGAGCTATAATACTGACAGAGAGATACAAAACCACAAAAAGTATTTATCACACACTTTTTTTTCTGATCAAGAACCAATTATCTTCTCTTGCTATCTTCTCTGCTTGCCTCTTCCCCTGAAAATGGAAATGGCCGAGGTCTGCAAACACATAGTGTGATTTCTTATCTTCTTTCAGAATCTCCTGGAATCATTTAACTGGAAAACGATTAAAAAAGCTTTCTGTAAGTCATTAACAGTCATGTTACACTACTCTAGAGGCCTTTGGAGTATCCAGCCTGTGTTTGCTCTGAGCTGGGTGAAATGCAAATCATTTGTACTTATTTCTTCTTGCTCTGCCACAGTTATTCAAACCATAAGGGCTTCAAGACATGTCCAAGTTCTACACGTGACAATATATCAGAGAAATACTGGGGGGCAGCAGTTTTCAGCAGGATTTGCCGACACACAGCTGGGCCCAGAGAGAAGCTGATAACCTATAATCCAGCTAAGCTACAACAGGAACAGTGTGGCTGACCGTTCTCTGTCAAACAGATGCCACAGACAACTTCACAGAGAGATTATGAGTTCTGGGACAAGATCTACTTCCTTTAGGTTTTAAAGCAGACCTACCAGAGTGGGGGTCATGATCCAAGATGTACTCTCCCACATGTTTTTCCTGCAAATGTTGGAAAAATGGCAATGAAATTAAAGGAGTTTGGCCATGAAACAGAGTCTATACTCCAATATGTAGAAAGTGATAAATAATCCAAGGTAAAAGGAGTCTTTGCAACCATGTTACTAAACCTTAGAAGTAAAACTAAGAGTATTCATAATGTCTTGTATATTTTGTGAAAATGGTATTACTTTGTTTCCCAAAGGACCAATGACATGTAGTTACATATCTGAAGGTGCCCAGAATATACCAGAATGAAGGCTTACGTAGCAAAGCAGCCATTGGAAAAACTATGCTGCGCTCATAGATAACTTTTGCCCAGCTATATGTCAGTTTAAACAAAGCTGCATTAAGAATTTGCTTTTGAAAGTGCATTGTTTCCTTTGCATTGTTTAATTGAAAACAAAACATGGAACGCAGAACTTCCTACAGACTGAAAATTACAAGTTTATATCAACTCCATTCTGTATAAAAATGCCAGTTCAGCACTGACTGAAATCTCCTACACCTATTCCTGCATCATGATAACATAAGCTTCAGTAACACAAAACAATCAGGTCTTGTATGCTACAGCCAACCAAAATGTTAACTAACCAACTTCATAATGATAAGTTGATCTCACCCTCTCCAAGCATCACCTTCAGCATCCAGCAAACGCTAATCACGTTTGTCCTAGCACAACATAGCATTTCAATAGAATGCATACCAACAGGGTCTTTATGTAAATATTCAGAAAGGTTCCTTGGAGCATTTTTTCCTGCAGCACTTCATGCAAACCTGTATACTAGTTCATTGATTTTGGTAGATATCTACCTAGAAAATATCAGTAATGGTTTTTACTTATTCAAGGTAGAAATGAGAAAATGGGCTTAGAGTTGCTTTGTTTGTGTTTAAATATGAATGTGAGCGTATTTTCTGACTTCTCTGATATGAGATCTCAGCTTTGGTTTTCATAACACTAGAAGTGTCAGGAAGAAAGAAACAGATTCTGGTATCCCAATAATTTTTTATAATGCAGGTGGTATGGTGCCAATAAAATTACAACATAAGTATGTGATAACATTTAACATGGCTGTCTCAAATAAAAGCTAAACTCATCTCAGACTTCCGAGTGCCTTAAGTATTTTTCAAGGTCACACTGTAAACCATAAACTTTACCATAACAAAAGTCAAAATAATCTGAAGTTTGATGCAGAGTCTTTCACAGATTGCTCCCATAATGTCCTCATATAACAAAGGGAAATTATGTAATTAGTCGTGACAATGGACTTCTTAAAGATTTAAATTTAGCTACGGTTTCAGCAAGAGAGTCTGCACTTTATTAGCTGCTGTTCAGATGCACGAGCTACAAAGTCTGCTTGTTCACTCACTGTGTGTGTCCCTTCTAAGATCAGGAAAAGGAACAACCTAATTAGAAATAATCCTACCAAGATCAAATATCAAAGAAGAAAAGCAGAAGAAAAAGCTGCCGCCGCCCCCGC
>VZTL01062119.1:0-17945 GCA_013400535.1 Scopus umbretta | reverse complement strand
AGTCTTTAGGTCGTGGGGTTTCCGTCTCATGGAAATACCTCATGATGTGAGTCTTCTGCTTCCATACCTGAATGGTTTCTTGAAGTTCCATTTTTCCCTGTGCACAGACAAAAGAATTTTAGACTAGTTCTCAGAGCCCAAGTCCAACTATACAACACTGTGAAAGTTACTTGAGTGCACTTGGAAACACCCTGAAGATAGCTGCATCAACAGTTCTGTACTCCTGCAGACTGCTTGCATCACCTATGCTGTGACTCAAATATATATACTGTTCCTGCCTTGTGACTTTATTGCTTTGTGTCCTATATTAACAAGTCACTTGTCTCTGCAGCACAGCTTTCTAGCCCTGTGGAATAGACCAGGGACCCTGCCCCCTTCTTAGAACCTGCCTGGTTTCTCCCATAAAATTCTACATAACATTCCTAATTTTCATGCCCCTCTTTTTTTTTTTTTTTTTCCAAACAGCAGCAAGTTAGCTGTAAAAGTAAGTAAAACTGTTGTTAAGTGCTTTCCTCCAGTATCACTACCGCAGAGATACGAAACATAACTTCTTCATGACTCCAGTCTATGAATTATTGCACTGGTTTCGGAGGATGGCAGCACAGGGCAAAAGGAGACTGCCTGGAATTGTCACCGACCGCATTGTCTAGGATTCCGTTGCCAGATTTTTTTTGCATCATGTAAAGACAGACTAACTGTCTTGAAATGCAACAGGTGAGCACAGCAGTCCTTGGCTGGAAGCTTTCTAATGCATTAGAACTGCAGAGGTCAGTTAGTGTTGCTCAGACCCATTCTGAAGCCTGGCCCTACTCTTGGTAGTGCTTTAAACCAGACAGGTCTCTCAGGCCCGAGACGTAACCAGCTGTGTTACAGAGTTGGGGTGTTCTGACACCCAAAGCCAGCCTCCCACCAAGTACTGCCACTCCAATGTATGTTTCAGAATCGGTGAAGAAAACCACATCCCCATCTAAGGAAGTACTGTAGGGAGTAGAAAGGTCATTTTAATGGTAAACTAGCTATCAGCATCTTCTTCCCCTTTCTTTGATTGCCACTGTTTTCTAAGAAACAAAACAAAAAAACCACAACCAAAAAGTTGTACTTAAACTACTGTTTTGCTTGCCATACGCTTCCTTTTTTAAACTCTGCAAGCTGGAGGAGCCAGTACACTGACTGACGGAAATCCGTATTCTGGCAACTCTTGACTTAAGTGAGTTAAGACCCTATTCCTCTGCATACTAAAGCAGCTTGATCCCTTATCAACAGGTTTGTTGACAGAGAGAAACCAATCTGGATTGCAAGAGACAACTCCTCCATAGCGCAAGCTAAAATAAAACTGTCCCTCTCCTCCATCACGCTCACCACCAATTATCCAGTCTCACATTCTCAGCAGCATCAACAAAACGGGAATAACTTGTCCGTACCTTAATAACCAGCATGTCTACCACCCGTGGATCTGTAACGTGGGCATTCTTCATGAACATCTCCCGCACCTTGTTACGCCCCTGTTTCACCGTGATGTCCAGCTGGTATAGGTGTACTACAAAAAACCAGAACACCCACAGAGGTCATTTATTGCTTTTTTTCCTTTTTTACCACTGACAAGGTGCAACTCAACCCTACAAAACACCACACGGTCGCTTCTTCTTGCGCTGTCTGCCTGCTTCGCTGGTACAATTCATTTAAAGCAACTATACAGTGCCGCTATGCTACGAGCGCCCGTGCAATTTTAAGGAGGCGGACAACCGTGCCACGCACCCCTGCTCTGGGGAATTAAAGCTCGATTGCTCTTCTGCTTAGTCAGGAAAACCAAGTGGCTCCTAAGGCGTGCGGGGGCCGGGGTTCCCCCTCCCGGGAACGCAGCCGGGGCAGGGAGGGCAAGGCAAAACCGGGGAGCGGCCGAGAGCCCGCAGCCGCGGTAAGGCCCCCCACGACCGCGTCCACCGGCCCCGCACGCAGCGGGGAAAGGGCCCCTCGCACCCCCGGGGTACCGGCACCCCCTCGACGGGCCCTTTAAGAACCCAACGGCTGCGGGGCGGCCGTTACGACCTTGAACTCGCGCTCCCGCCCGCGCATGCGTGGCCGGCTCCGGCTCCCCTCACCCGTGTTCGGCACCTCGCGGTACCAGGCCCGGTACAGCTCCCTGACGCGCCGCTTCGCCTCGCCCAGGTCCCGGCTGAAGATCGGCTTCACCGCGGCAGACACCGCTCCTTTGCCCGCCACCGCCATCTTGGTGCAGCCGCCGCCTCCGCGGCGAACCCCTCCGCGCGATGCGTCCCGCCCCTTCCCCACCGCCGGTGAGGACCGCGCACGGACACGGCGACCCTCTATTGGCCGGCTGCGCTGCCACTCCAGTCTTTTGGGCCCGGCAAATAGCTGCGGCCTTCCATCAGATTGGTTGGGAGAAACGCCAATCACCGCCTGGCTGCGAGGGGAGGAACAAACCGGGTGGGCGGGGCTGCGATGTGGCCCGCCTCCCGGGGCGAGTGGGCCTGCGCCGCCCCTCACGGCCTGCACCGCCCGGGGCTGCCCGGCGGCGGCGGGAAGGCGGAGCGGGGGGAGCGGGGCTATGGGGTCGTTGCGAGGAGGAGCGGGTTTAGTCCCGCAGGGCTCCCCGAGGCGCGGCCTTCAGGGTGCCGCGGCCTCCCTGGAGGAGGGGACTGCGAGCGGGGAGGGCGCAGCAGCTGCCGCAGGCCCCCGGTGAGCCCCCCCGCTCCCTGCAGGTGCAGGCCCGGAGTCGACGGGTGACGGGAGGCGGCAGGACGCTTCTCGGCAGGGCCCCACTCTCACGGTAGCCCCCTCCTCCCACCCGTGCTGGGACAGCGCCTGCCGCCAGCTCCCAACACCAGCAGGTTGGCTTTTACGGCCATTTTTGCCTCGGAGATGCTTTCCCCTTCCCGATCAGCTGCGCTAGATCTGTATTTTGCCACGATCCATTTGTTCCCTTTTGCTTCCAAAGCGCCCCACCAACCGATGGTTGCGCATGCAGATTGACTTTCTTTCAATGCCTTCTTACATGCTGGACAGACAGCCCCTATTCAAGCTATACCCACGCTTTCTAGCCAAATACATGATTACAGGAATCATTTTTCTTTGAAGTTTAATTCACTGACACCTTCTTTTTAAAAACACTTCTCTGTGTTGGTAACTAAAACCAAGCATGTTCAGTTCAGTGTCGTTGAACCAACCAGAAAAGTAATGCTGAAAAAGATCTTGAAAGAAACAGTTGCGGTGCTGGCTGTAAGGAGGGAATTGTCAAGTGAGAGTCTGAGGCAGGTTTATGAGACAACCGCAAGGAAGAGGGCGAGAAAGCAGAGTTTTCATACCACTTTTATTCTTTCAGATTATTTTGTAGATGAAAAGCATAAATGTGCAGTTCCTGTTGAAGTAAAAATCTTAATTATTATTAATCTTATTAATAAGTATTTGCATAATTCAGTAACTTTCAGAGCTTCCAAAATTACTATTAGACAGATATGAATGTGCGCGCACACATGCACTCAGTTCCACAGTTGTTTTTTTCAGTTGTGATTATGCATTGGAGCTCCTTCACGCTATGGTCTTTTCAGCCACGTGACTAAAAGATAGTTACTAGTAACTTAAACATCAAGATATCTTAACACCTTGCAAAACAATTTGTCAGGAATATTGCAGGAAGAAAGAGGAAGGTAGCTGTGAAATTACAGCTGTACTGTTTCAAACAGCGTTAACTTCATCCCTTTGTGAGTTCCAAACCTGCCCATGAGCTAACTTTACGTAATGTTGGAAAAAAAGCAGTTTTCAGGAACTATTTAGAGAGGAGCCGGTAAATCTAGACACCAGGATTCCTCTTAAAATATATTTATACGAATTTCTGTATTTCACAAATTACCTGTTTCTGTGGCTGAAACACCATATAGATTATTTACGTACTACTCCTTGGAGGAGTAGTAGTACACTAGTAGTAGTACACTATGCCTACTGGAGGCATAGTGTGACATACGGGTTGTCAGGCATTTCTCTGGATTAAAACTTACTTTCTTTGGGGCTATAAACGAAGGCAATGCAATATGGCTGCAATAGACAGGAATGTGCAATAAACGGGAAGGAATGAAAGGAGTATGTATTTATTGGATGGTACGATTTTTTAAGAGCACTGCTCTGAAACTGCATTTAAATGTCACCTTGTTGTCGGAGCTGAAGCTCTCTCCCTGCCCACCGGCAGCACATGCCAAATCAGCTGACAGGCCGTGGACTGTTTTTGCAAGAACCGAGCCAGAGCTGGACTCCCCTGAGCACCAGGCAGAGCCACACGCTGCTGTGGGACGGCACCGCGTGGGAGGCAGAGTGTGGCTGGGTACACAGTGGGGCTAACAAGGAAGGGAGTGGGCCAGGAGTACCTTACAGATTTTTCCAAGTTTTTTTTCTCCTAGAATTGGCAAGACCCCAGGGTTGTCTTTTAGCCAGGATACCCTTGTATTTCAGTAAGCTGATTCAGGATGAATAATTCCGTCAGTAGCTGTGTGCTCAGTGAACTGCTTCTGCAACCAAGGAGAGCCCAGAGTACAGCAGAGCTGGCTGATTAGGCATGTATGTACTCGCAAACTTGATCATCATTCGTAACTTGCTATGGCTGTCTGATTCAAGATCCAGGACTGGAATTAAGCTAAACTATGTTTTGGGCCAGATCCTTACTTGACACAGGTAGGGACATCTGCACAGACTTGAGAGGTCTTGAGTGGAATGCGTCATGATCCCGCCTAGACCTGCAACGTTTCTGACTGAGTTTGCATTGGTGGTTGTCTCTGAGTGAAAGGAGAGTGGTGTGCACTTATCTTGGGACAGCTCGCAGCAGGTATGGGTGTGGGGAGCTCGTGAGGGCAAAATGACCATCCTCCCGTGGCCTGGGCTGGTCCTCGGGGAGCACAAAGGTAAATTTCTGCAGGAGACTGGTAAAGAAAATAAAGAGCTCCATCCTGGCCAGCTGTTCCCCCAGGCAGGCACGGCGACCTGCAAGAGAGGGAGTAGAAAGTGTCTGTGAAAGAGGACATTAAACCACGGTGGAATCACCGCGGGAGGCTGCTGTGCCTCTGACTTTGCAGCTGGATCCTCCTCTCAGATTTACCTGCTGAGAAAGGCAGGAAGGCCTCCGGTTTCACAAACTGCCCGTTCGCATCCAGGAAGTGTTCAGGGTAAAACTCATTTGGCTTCTCCCAGACTGCCTCGTCCTTCAGCACGGAAGACAAGTTGGTGATGATTGTCGTCCCCTGCACTCCTCCGCAAGAGGAAACAACTTATGTGAGAACAGCAGCATTATCTTGGCACAACAGGTCAGCGCTGGTCCCTCTTTGGTCCGTGTCTCCCATCTAACGGCAACCATCATTCGGTGCTTCAGAATAAGGCACCGATCCCCTCTTCTGTATCTTATTTAAAACGGATGTAAAGCAGGGCACTTTTCCAATGACATACGGTGCCTGCCCTGTGCTCTGAAGCATCTGAACTTTTGCAATTTGTATCCTTACAAAGGCCATTGCCTTCAAATGCCAATTTCATGGTTACACAGTGGAAACAGCCTCTGCTTCTCAGATCCTCCTGGACTTGTTTTATGGCTGGAGAGAAAAAGCTGACTGACAGGCTTCAAAGCCCAATTTTCACAAGGGCCATGGGAAATTGCAAAGCTTTCCTGTTTCACATGTCGATGTTCTAAGCTAGAAGAAATATTGCAGGGCTGAGAAAAAAAGAAAAAATCCCAGGCTTGCATTGCTACCAGTGCTGACAGGGCAGCTGCCTGTCACAACGGCAGCAGACTGAATGCCAGTGGCATTTGAATAGCTTCAGAGATAAGAGTTTTAACTACTACCATCTTAAGAAAGCGAGTAAGCTGGTGTCGTGTGCCTCCAGAGAGCCTGTTAGGCTCCGTTGCTTTCTCTTCCAACACAGGCAGGGCAGTGGATGTCACAGCTCATCAAGAGGAAAGCAGGCCTTTGCACTCAGCTCCCACTGCAGTTGAGTTCCCACATAACCAGCACAAACCTAGAGCACAAATGTGACCGACTACCCGGTCTTAGCATTTCAAAATGTCCTACTTCAGTGCTCGACAGTGACTGTGATTTAGGGCTGGAAGTGCAACGCTGCAGAGTTGTGTGGGGTCACCCCACACCCCAGGCCTGGAGTCTGCACAGGGAGAGGATGCTGCATTGCCTATCTGGCCATAGTCACCTTGGGAATGAAGAAGCCTTGCAACTCGGTGTCCCGGTACGTCATGTGAGGTAGTCCAATAGGAGCGACATCCCCGTAGCGTTGCACTTCATGGATCACAGCATTGGTGTACGGCATGCTCACTTGGTCCTCCATGGTGGGTGTCCTCCCTCTGCCAATCACCTTATCAATCTCTGCTTGGACCTTACCTGAAAGCAGTACAGCTAAGGAATTAGAGTGTCCTTGAATAAGCAGAAGGGGCTGGTACAAGCTGTAGGAAAGCCAATGGTATGAGATCCGTAGACAGTGGGTGAGAGCAGGACAAGCATTTGGAGAAAGGAGCAGAAACTAGAGGGAAATGCATTTGCTATCAGTTGCTCAGAGCCATCTGTATAACTGTTCTTGGTGCACAGTGTCTTTAATAAAGGTCTTGTCACTTGACATGCTACCTTACTCCTCCTCTATGCAGCTGAAAGGGTACCTGGGCATGCAGCATTGGAGAATTAAAACAGATTAGGATCTATTCCAAATATAGGAAGGTGGCTATTCTGGCCACTGGAACCCCCCAGGAAGCCTTCAAAATGAAGAGGAGAGCAAACTTGCCCTTCCAATGCCACTTTTTCATCAGGGCTTCCCCCCTGACACTGGGCCCTGCCAGAACAGCTGTGTTTGGGATGTGTTTATCCTGGTTTCTGCTAGACCAAGAGTCACCAAAGATGTTTCATTGCAAAATCCCCAAACCATGGAGAACAGATGTTCGGTCTCCACGCAGAAAAATGAGGCTTGAAGGGAACAAGCCACACCTTTGGCTGTCCTCTCACTTACTCTGTATTTCTGGGTGGAGAAGCATGTACAGAAATGCCCACCGGAGAGTGGTGGAGGTGGTCTCAGAACCAGCTGCAAACAAGTCTGCGGTCACCAGACGAAGGTTGTTATAGTTGAAACCGCTCTCCTCAGCTGCCTTACCCTGCAGAGAGCAAACAAATGGGCAGTTGGAGCTGGGGTACCTGCTGGGCAAGACGACCATTGTTCCAGAGAAGTACTGAGAAGCACTAGATCTGTTTTTGCTGACCAAAGACTTCACTGGGAGAGTAGAGCACAATGCAGGTAATGGCCTGTGTATGACTGAGGTACTTTGGTAACCCTGTTACCTCCTGTATTTGAAAGTCATCAGTCACCTCCCATATCCTGAGATGAACGCTACACCTGCCTTCAGGACAGCAGTGAACACCTTGTGCTCTCAACTCAGACAGCAGGCCCCTGCCACTTGACATAACATTCTCCCCCAGAAGAGGTGGAACACAGTTATTCAGGTTTGATCAGTTCATAAAACCCACACAGTAGAGAGGAGGCTGCATTGATGTGGCAAATTCAAAATTAACAGTATGTTGAGGGAGTTATCTATAGCCATGCATTATAGATTCTCACTGCTTCTGCCCTGCTATTTTCTTACAATCGGGGGGAGAAAAAAAAAGATCAGGGTATCATTGCTGCCTATTAAGTCTGCAACACCAATTTCAGCAAAACTGGTCTCTCATCCAAATGCTAATTGAGCTCATAGTTGTTAGCATATGAAATATGACAAGCTCTCTGCATGAGTTCATCTGCTTGTCTTTTCTAATCCTCTTTATACTTTCCTTTCCTAGGGACTAGCTTCTGTTAAGTTATTCTATATATTTTGATGCTGTTGTAATATGGATAGCAATTAATAAGGCATTTAAGACTCAACTGTTATTCCAATAAAAGATCTCTGGCAAGGGAGCTATGGGGCTGACCTGACCCAAGTTAACCCAGCAGAGGGATTTATCGCCTGGCTTATCAGGGGACCTTGGTGAACAGAAGAGAGATGTGACAAGAGGCAGCATGGTCAGGTTCATATCCACCCCCAAATAGTCCTGCTCAGTGCAGAGTAACGGAGGTCACGTTGCTCTGCCCGTGCAGGCTGGGGAGGTTAACGCATGGACTGGAGGTGCCTGGCGCCTGCAGCACGGCAGGGTTCATTATGCAGAGCAGCAGTCCAGCCTGAAGACTTGGCTGGCAGAAGCAATTTGCAGGCAGAATTTGCTACTATTGCTCATCTGGCACTTGGAATTTAGGGAATCCATGTGCAGAAACGTATGGTGGATCGATGGGCTGATGCAAGTACCTTTGATTTTATACTGACTTCATACCTGACTGAATCAAAGAAAAGACTCCTTTTAATTTCAGTGAGGTTCAGATTTAGGCCTTCATCTGGTCTGTAGGGAACTAGTTCTTAGCAAGCAATTCAAAGACACACATCCCAGAGGAGACGCCATCTTTCCAAGTCATAACTCGGTTTAAAGACAGGCTATGGACTGGGCAATGATACCAAACAGCCAGTCTGTTGCTGCAGTTTTGTAACTGATTTTGAGACACGTAAGAGCACTGATATACACAGAATCTTGCATGTTGACTTGTCCGCTGGCTCAAACTTAGAAATATTAGTGAATTCTCAATTACAGCCTTTTAAATGCCTTCAAAATGGTGTAGGCTAGAACGAAGGGAGTTGCTAGACTCTGAGGGGAATGTGAAGGTAGACAATGGGAACAAGAACATCAGCAGATAAAATGGTCTCTTAAGACAATAAAGGAAGTTACAGCATGAAGACGTTCCTTCTTCTCAAGATACAACATGGAATGAAAAAGTAGGAAATTGGTTAGTACGAGGTTTTGTAGAGTTTTATGAGGAAAGTCAGCTTCTATCAACAAGCTTAAACAGCCAGAGGAATTTCCCCTGGACCCTGAGGTTCTGCTGGTGTCACCCTACCTTCTCCATTTCCTTTAAAAATGCATCAGTGAAATCTCGGATGTAAGCAGGGTTCCAGGTCTCCATGTGCTTATCTATGAGCACGTCTATGAAGTCCATGAACGCCTTTTGTCCTCGAAAGACTTTCTGTGGCACTCCAGGGATGTGCAACAAAATGGGTACCACGTTAAGAAGCTGAGATATCAGAAGAGAGAGGGGGGAGGGAAATATTATGTGATGCAAAAAGAAAAATAATGAAAAAACAATGCTCTCAAGCAACAGAAGGCAGCATCTGACAGACCATATTACGCTCTTGGGTTACCTGAGGCAGGAGTCCAGCTTCTTCATTCAGGGAGTTTTCAAACAAATGTAACATCTTCTTGAATGTCTCATCACCATAGTCGAAACGCTCTCCATAGATGGTGGTGCAGATCACATTGCAGACTGCATTATTTACAAGAAAACGTAAATCGAAAGGACGACCTAAAAATGGAAATGGAGACCAAGCAATGAAGCTAAGCAACACCAAGCTGTTGGATCTCAGCTGTCAGCAATGAGAATACACAGATGCCTCCTCGATGCCTTCACGAGAAAAAACCTCCTAACACCACTCAAAGTACAAATGCATCATACTAGGCAGTGAAGGTCTTCTCATCTCCTACTGCTATTTGGTCAATCCTTGTTTAAAGGAGAAAACTCCCAAGAAAAACTGAGTTGCAGGGTTGTTTTGTGACTTGGCAGGTAACGCTTGCTTTGTGTCTAGATGACAGGTGATGTGCTGTGAAAACTCTCAGCTGCACTTTTATTGCACGTGATAATATCACTATGTTCCACTAACCTTCATAAAGGTAATAGTTACCCAGCTCTGGGAATAATTATATTTTATGTCTTTATTTCTATTTTTTACCTATTTGTTTCCTGTTTCAAATGGATTAGTGTTACAGTAGCCCCACTGTGTAAGGTAGAAGTGGCTTCAAGGTAGAGCAGGGTCACTAATGCATGGAGATTAGAAAGACTGCATTTGCTTAGGAAGAGATGTGACAAACCATTTTCAGAATTGACTGCAGAGCACAGAAATCCCGCTTCCTCCGTCACTCGCTCCTCCAAGGATTTCTTTCCCATCCCAAAGTTCCTCAAGGTAGAGAGCGTGAATTTCCGTAGCTCCTTCCAGACGTGACCGTATCTTGCTATAGCAATCCCTGGGGTTATGGATGAGGAAGAAACGTCAGCAGCTCTGACCCCTTACATCAGGGACAGTTCGCTAGAGAATAGCAAATGTGAGTTTAGAGGTACGGGTCTGTGTGGATAGATGAAAGAGTCTGATCTGATTAATGGCCTCAAGTTGCGCCAAGGGAGGTTTAGATTAGGTATTAGGAAAAATTTATTTACTGAAAGAGTGGTGAGGCATTGGAACCGGCTGCCCAGGGAGGTGGTAGAGTCATCATCCCTGGAGGTGTTCAAAAAAACGTGTGGATGTGACACTCCAGGACATGGTTTAGTAGACATGGTGTTTTAGGTTGATGGTTGGACTAGATGATCTCAGAGGTCTTCTCCAACCTTAACAATTCTATGATTCTATGATTCTGTGATCTTGTACAGCTTGTTCATACAGCAATTCTGCAAACAGATTGCTACACCTTCTAATGCATGTGCATGGCTAGCAAATGTGGAGGGGGATTCAATGAGAGCAACAAGTACTGCTAAGGATAAAGGAATCGCTCCCCTGAACCATTCAGCATTGCACCCTTAGCTTGTGTGAACTGGGTAGCAGCTTGTGCCACTGCACAGGAGCTGAGGATGAGAGATGTGGGCTGGATGCTGGATAATACTCTGTCTTGGAAGAAAGTTACCATTTTTTTTTGTGACAACAACGACATGCACATGGTGTGTGAGCGTAAGCACTAATCACTGGGTGTTGGGAGCTACCAGCTCCAACGCTGGCAGGAAAGTTGTACCACTGATAGTGTCCTAACAGTTGTACTACTGATAGTGTCCTAACACCAAAGAGGTGTGTGCTAGCACCTGGAGCTGTACTACAGCCACTAAGGGAGCCCCCTTTTCATCAAATCTGGTTTTGTCGCCACCAAATGGTGGCAGACATACAAGGAGATTGACCAGAGGGATATGAGAAGGTGGCACTGTACTGAGAAAAAGCTTCCATCTACCCAGTCCTCCTTGTGCTAGTGCTAGCAGGGAATGTCCATTTCCAAGGGACTTGCCTTCAGATTTATTTCCGTAGCCCAGATGTTCATATACTGGAAAGTATGGCCGGTCAGCAAAGTCCTCTGATCTGTGGACCAGGGCTTCCTTCACTGTTTTATACCCATTCAGTACTACCAGGTTGGTCCAGCAGTTCTGGAGATTGAAGACGTTTCCAAACTTCTTCTGGAGCTGCCAAGATAAAAATGTATGTCCCTGAAAATAAGCTGAACATATCGTCAAAAATATCACCATATCCTTCCTAGGGCCTTTACAGCACTTAACTTTACCTGTGATTTTTGAGGTGCTTTCATTAGGAGACCTTCAGCTGATCTTTGACCTTTGTCTTTGCAGTGCAACAGCTCAGAGTGGTGCCAAAAGGCAGCTGAAGCGGGGATCAGTGCTCTGTGAGTAGAAAGATTTAGAATACACCTATCCTGGCCAAACCATTGCCATGACCATTCTGCAAGTATTTTGGATTTTGTCTGACAACACAAGGTCAGGGACCTTTCTGGGGATTTTCAAGGGCTGCTTGCTCAACAACAAATTATTTCGTAATACTTGTATTTATTTTGATCTGAAAGACTAGGCAAGTTTTGAGTTAGTCTACTTCTGCTAGAAGGAAATATTGATTATGAGGTGATCTATTTTTAATTTTTTTAATATCCCTTTGCTCCTAAAGATCTACCCAGAGCCTGGTTCCCAGAAATACAGTTGGAAGAGGCAGTTTCACACTGGAGTTTCAGGTCAACTTTCTACCTAGAAGGAGCATACACATCTAGTAAGACTGGTAACTGGCACACGCCCTGCATCTGTAGTGATCTGTAAGAGACATAACACTGCCAGCAGGATGGCTGCACAGGTAAGCCTGTCAACCATACACTCACCATGGGAGCTTGCCATGGAGCTAAGTCTCCTCCAGGTAGAAAAGTCCTTTGACTGGACGTAGACTCCTGGGAAGGCAGGTCGAAGCTCCCATGCTAGCCAGTAACGCTGAACAAAGTGCTTGGGAGCATGTTGTTGGAAGATAGGGCAATAGTAGCAATGCCCCACAGTCTGTGCTCTGTTTTCTTTTTCTTTTTTTCTGTCTTCTTTTTTTGTTAAAAAGCTAAGTATCTTCATTTCTGCATTGTAGCAATGCAAGGAATTGAAGTACTTAAGACTGTATTTGCAGCAGGGTTGGAAAGGGAATTAGCACTTCACTGGCACTAGAAATACATCATTAAAAGCAGTAACTGGTCAAGATTGTGGTTAGCATGGCCCTGACATGATGTGATTTGAAAATGGTAATCATTTGGAATATACGCAAGCAAATAATACAAATGCTATATTTAGTTTCTCCATTTGGCAGATTTTGGATAGACAGCTGAACAGTGCCATCCAGAGAAAAGGCCTTTAGAGTTTGCAAACTGAAGCACAACCCCCCTGTGGTTTATCTGCTGCAAGCTGTGCTGTGCTTTTCCTTTGAGAAAAGCTAAGCCCTGACTTTGAATAGGAATGCTATGGAGATTTTGGGCAGTGCTGCTGGGGCAAATCCCGCAAGCTGATCTCTTTAACTGAAAACTGTCACATGCCTGTAGGCGTGCTTAAGTAACTCACAGGGAAGTCTGCCATTCCTGCAGCCACATCCCCAGCCCACAGATATTCTCTTGTCTTCCCTTGTTTGTACATCTCCCTGTTCCCTTGCCCATCTCACTGCTCCCTTGCCCCTACACCTGCCCATGTGTTAAGCTGGTGGCCAGCTGTACAGCAGAGCAAGCATCATCTATATTTGGGGGGCACAACAGCATTTCCCACTGAGCTCACACAGAGATCGGAAGATGGAGGCTGGCAAGTGTTGGTGGGTGATTATCTATTTATCTGTATGGGCCAGGTCAGTGTCCGTAGGCAGTGACTTGCTTCATCCTGGGCTTTGGAGAGGGCATTGCCCTTCGGCTTTGTGCAAGGGTAGGTCGTGCCAGGGCGTCCCACCCCTCGTGGGCGCACGGTCGTGTGAGGGGCGCTTCGTCATGGGGGCCGGCACTCACCTGGTTGAAGGAGAGGTGGGGGTTGCGGAAGTCAACGTACAACATGGTCCCAATGAATGGCAGTGACACTGGGCCTGGTGGGTAACGGCTCCACTTCTTCCTGCGCTTCATGAAGTCAAGAAGTAAAGTAAAGACTGTAAGAAAAACTCCCAGTATAGAGATGTTGCTCCAGCAGGATGACAGCTGGGACCCCAGCCACAGGAGCAGTGCCATTTCGTAGCCTGTCTGCTCCTTGGTCTTCCTCTTCCCAAGACTGTTGCTGCCTCCTTTTGCCTCCTCTCCCTCTCCTCTCCTCTTCTTTCACTCCTTTCCCCAGGCAGCTACCCTCTTTTCCTTGCTTTCTCCTCTTCCCCACACTCTCTTTTTCTGTCTCCCTGCTCCTCTCTCCCTGCAGTTGCTGGCCTGTGAATGTGGGACTTGGCTCAACCCCGAAGCTCCTCCTCTGCTCAGCTCAGCCTTGGGGGAGTGGTGATGAGGGTCATCNCCATCAGAGTTTGATCTGTGATCTCAGCGTGATCAGAGAAAAGCTCCTAATGGAGCAATTGCTGCAACAGTGATGGAGAGCTCAGACTGCAAAGTGATGCACCTGCAAAGACAGTGCAGTCAGCTCTGGTAGGCAGCCAGGGCCTCAAAATGCCCCTTGCCCAAAAAGGCACCTAAATGCTCATTATCTGTATGCAGAGGTCCCCTCGCTGGAGTCTCTCCGGCATGATCCTGCATGTCCCTTGTGAAAGCATCGTGACTCAGGGTTCATCTCCAGCATCTGTAAACAAACATATGCAGCATGGGAAACAACCGGGGGAATTACTAGCCCCCACACAACTGCGGAATTATGGGTTTTTTTGGATTACAGAGGCATGGTGGGATAGTTCACATGACTGGAGAGCTGCCACAGATAGACATAGGCTTTTCAGGAAAGACAGGCTGGAAGGGGCGAGGAGTGGTGGTGCTTTATGCAGAGGAGTGTCCAGAGCTTTGCCACAGGACAGGTGTTGAGCCAGTCGAGTGCTTCTGGGCAAGGAGAAGGCAGCAAAGCAACACAGGCAGTGTTGTGGTAGGCACTCACTGCAGAGTAGCTGATCAAGGAGAGCAAGTCAGTGGAAACGTCTCACACAGTTAGAGGCCTTAGGACTCACAGGTGTACTTTAACAGGAAGGGCTATACGATTAGGCACAATCCAGGTGATTTCTGGGGTGTGCTGTGAGACAGCTAGGGGAGATGCTCTGGGTTTGCTATTCAGAAACAAGGAAGAATTGGTCCAGGACATGATGGTCAAGGGTAAGTTTGCCTCCAGCAACCATGAGACCACGGAATATTAAATCCTGCAAGAAGTCAGGAGGACAAATAGCATTACTGCCCTTGCCTTCAGGAGGGAAGATTTCACCTCATTCAGGGGTTGAATTCTGGCAGGATCCCAAAGGGAACTGCCCTGGAGAGCAAAGGGGCCCAGCAGAGCTGCTGGTTCTACAAGGGCAGCCTCCAAAAAGCATGAGAGCAGTGCATGTCATTTATTACCTTGGCTTTGGCAAAGCCTTTGACCCCATCTGCCACAGTATCTTTGTAGCTAAATCGGTGAGATACAGACCGGCAAGGTACATGACGAAGTGGATGGAAGATTGTTCAGACCATGAGGCTCAAAGAGTTGGGATCAGTGGTGCAGAGTCCAGCTGATGGCTGGTCACTAGTGACATTCCTTAGGTATCCCTTAGGGGCTGATAAAGTTTAGCATATTTATTAACCACCTGGACGATGGGACAGAGAGCACTCTTAGCAAGTACAGCCTGGGAAAGCCAATGAGAGCTGAAGTATGTTTGCAGATAGTTTGGGAGTTCATTGGCTTCTAAGTACTCACCACATTTCAAACAGCTCTGCTGCGAGGTCTTAGGAGATGGAGCTGTGGCAGTCCTGTACGCAGTGGACTGGCTGGAGCAGGAGATGGCTGGATGCCAAAAAAGTGATCAAGGGGTTCCTCTCACAAAAATTTTCATGACCCATGCACTCAGATGACAAGTGAAAAGATGGGAAATGTGGTCCCAAGAATGACAGTGGACATTCCCCGATCACTGTGCTGGTAAAAGGATGTTACCCTGCCAGATTCATTTTATTCTGAGCTCCAACTTTACGACTTCAGCTGAAAAATATCCACCTGGGTTCTTTCCTTTTTGATCACCTTAGCTAGAGCCAAAGGCTGTCGAACACCCACCGCTCACCTCCGAGCTGTCAGAAGGATGGTTGATTGGGATTCGGGAAGTGGATTTACTTTTAATGAACATTGCCTTGAAAGGCCATCGGAAGCTGGCCTTCTTCCTGCGGCTCAGCCTTGACATAAGGCGACAAAGCTGCTACCTGAGAAATGCACCAGCCTAAGAACAAAAATACTTTCTCCCCCGCTTCTTGCCCCATACACCTTTCTAAAAGGTCTCTGGACAAATGATCTTTTCCTCTACCCTCTTCAGGCTGCACACTAGACAACTCCTCCACTTTTGGTTAGTAGCTTGGACTGCTGTTCCTGCAAAGGACTGGAGCAAGTGGAGCAAGCTTAGGTAATTTCAAAAGAACAGTTTTCAAAGCAAGCAAAGAAACAATAGACAACAAAAATCTTTCTGAGAGAGAGAAAAAGAGAAAAGGGTAATTATCTTTCTGAAGAATGAAAGACGTTCATTTGCATTTTTTTTCAATAAAGTAATATTTTGAGTGATTTTCAAGTCAGAGGAAAAAACCTCCAAATCCATACATATTAATTGTAGCTAGCTGCAGCTCTGCTGTGCCGGGTACATGTCTTTGTGCACAGTCAATTAAGAGATGAGCTAAGTGAAGTTACAGAAGCTACATGCAGACATTACTCTTCTTTGACTGGAAAACCTGCAATACGAACAGCTAGGCAGCTTTAAGAAAAAGCTTATTATTATTGCAAAATGAAGCATCCAGAAGTAAGGCAATGCAAGAGTTGCCTGCACAGTTTTAATTGAGCCTTTTTGTCCATATATTCCATAAGATCATCTTTAATTACAATCTCGTGCTGTTTTTCCTTTCTGAAGGCCCGTCCCTCCATTCAGTGCATGGGATAGATGATGATCATTTACTAATCCTGTTTTAATTCTAGTATTTGGCTTCAAAGCCTATTTTGCCACCTGCTGTTCACACCCAGCCCAGGAGGGTGTTTTAGCTGGGCTTTTCCACAGTGGTCATCAGTGACTGCATGGGTTCAGAGCAGGCAGTCTTTTGTACTCACAGCATCCCTCTGAGGTGCCACCCGTGGAGAAAATGGAAATATAAGTCCAAGTGACCTTTTAAGTGTTGGTACCTAATAGGAACAGCCTAGAAGCTGGGTTTGACAGCTCCTGGCTGCCACACACAGCTGTCTAGGATCCATGCTCCTGGCTGGAGTTGCACGTGGCTTCTGCAGATCTTCCTGCAGAATCACAAGTTTGGCACCCCGGACTTGAAGGTTGCAGATTGGTGCCTGTTTATGAAAACTGCTGTTTCAGTAATTACCCAGCACCACATACTCATCCGTTCGCAGAGGTGTGGTGAAAATTTTTCGACGGCGAAAGAAACAGTCTTCCTTCTCTCCCTCTTTCCTTCAATACTGGAGCCAGCCAGGACACACTGGTCACATAGTATGAATATTTCCCTGAGCTTTCAGAAGTTTTTTCGTCCAAATCCCAGCAGGCTGTCTGCTTTCCCCCTAACACTGTTAGATGGAGCGAAACCTCAGCAATGTTTCATTCTGGAGGAGCAAAGCCTCTTGCAACAGCACAAATGGTCAGACTGAAGCCTACAGCTCTCGTTCCCTGGCTGTCCATCTCCCAGGCTACAGCAGAGCTGGGGCTGGGCCCCAGAAGCCTTTCCTCCTTGGTGGCCTCTTCTGAGCCCAGACAACACAGTCTTCCACCCAGTCCCAGACTTTTTTGATCCTTCCTCCACCTCCTTTTTTCAGTCCACCATCTATCTTCTGCCTGTTTGGCCTTCACTCGGGTGGCCTCCCCTCCCGACCATTTCCGTGCTGGAAGGGAGCACAGAGGAGACCAGCTTCGCACTTGTCATTCACCCTTGCCAGCCTCTGGCAGCCGGCAGTAACCACCACCTGCTCCGCTCAGGCATCTCTGGGGAATTTTCGCTGAAAAACTGAGAACTCTATCAAGCGCACGCAAACCGTGTTTTTAAGTGCTTGTAACATGGCCAAGTTTGAGCACAGTTTTAGAGAGCTGGTGCAATGTGTCTTCCTAACAGAAAGCTGCCTCCTGCCAAATTTTGCGTGTAATGCTTCAAAGCATTAAACTGAGAAAGGAAAATATCGCCAGAAATTTTTCTAACAGGTTAGGAGAAGGCCAGATAAACAATGGATTTCTAAGAACGATGTCAGCCATTAGAAAGGGATTAAAAAATTTTTGGCTGAACGTTCCCAAACAAATTTAGCCTGAGGCATAACCCCAGCTCGGGAAATTCTAGTCTCTGCCAGTTCATTGTGACTTTTCTTGGCCTTCAGATGGGGTTTTATACATTGGAAGTATTCTACAGCCTTAAGATGGACTGTGCTAACAGCTTGTTCATAATAAAGCAGTCAGCAGAACTGAAATAGCCAAGTCTTTCATAGTTACTGTTACTATGACTTACTGCCAGCCTTCCCACATTGCAAAGAAATCTGTTCTTCAGGCTCTTCTGTAAATTTCCTGCAGCTTCCTACTCCTTTTCCTACATCAATCACAGCAGCTCACCTATCCCCAAAGTGAGTTGCAGTCAGGCTTTGCTTCTTTCACCCATCCCATCCCATCCCAT
>VZTL01062106.1:2489-13193 GCA_013400535.1 Scopus umbretta | reverse complement strand
TGATTCTATGATTCTAAGATGACCAATATTTAATCACTCCAGAAAGTAAAACTAATGGGATAAGAAAAAAAAATTCCTACATTTTTAGAAGAATAAGAATGTGGTATTTAAACTGAAATCCTGTACTTTCATGCTTTCTGAGCTTCTCCTACAATTTGGAAGACATTTTCAGCCTGTGCAAAAGTGATATGGATACTTAACCAAGAGTGGAACCCTCAACAGTTTGAACTGGCATCATTCCAGCTAAGCCAGTGGCATTATAGCAATTAAATTCAAGTACAAATCTAGCCCAATAAACAGGCACAAAAAAATCATCAAATTGTGACTGATAACTCATTGCATTTCAGATTGTTAGGCCAGCATCAGTTGTAATGCAAGTGAAATTGCAGGGTTCTTTTGAAATCACATTAATGAATGAGGGATGTTCTTATCTCACACACGGATGATAATTCCATGGCAAGGGAAAATTCACATCCTCTCCCTCTGCGTCACACTGCCAGCTAATCACTCGCGGCGGAGGGCACTGGGGATTCCCATGTGCTGGAGTGCAGCCAGCAGCAGGATAATTCAGATGAACTTGACTGGAAGGACAAGATTCAGGACATTGCAGGACCATGTCTGTTCTCAGCTAAATGTCAGCACTCATTGATGTTCAGGCAGGTCAAATCATGTTCTCTAATGTGCCAAATGCAGATTGCTACCATTGCCACAGCTGTGCCATGCTGTCCAGGCCTGTCCTTTGCTCCATGTGGGATACTGAGTGAAAGACAGGCTCAGTAAATCATTAATGTATTCATGCTCCAAGCAGGTCAAATGGTAATTAACCTCATGTCTGTCCCTGCTGCTTTGAGAGCTAATTCAGTATCTATCATGCAGCTACAATTTGATCCAATAACTACCGTACAGGGAGGTGATAAAGGCATGCAGATCATCACAGAAACTGTGAAAAGGGCAGACTGAATAGGCACCTCTTTGAACAGGGGGGACCCAGCGGCAGGAAGGACTCTGTGTCCAGGAATTACTGTGGGCAGCAGGGCCTCCTAGGACACATAGGGCAGTCTCTAACACCATTGCACTCCCTAGAGACCTGGCTTTGCAGTGTCAGCCAACCCTTCTGATGTGCAGGGACAACCTTGCCTAATGGATGAGATGTTCACAAGTGGCTCTGCTGACGGATGTAGATGCAAAATAAAATGCTTCTTTCTCAGGCAAAGAGTTTCATTACTCCTCTGGCAGCACTCCCACAGCAGTTCTTCCTTTGGAGATCTTTTCTGGAAAGGCTGGACCTGCCAGTGTGTTTCCTGCAGTGGCATTTCTCTCTGGCAGAGACATGAAGATCCATCAGCAATAAAAACAGGCTTAGTGCCATGTCTTGGTAGCATCCTTGATACTGCACTGTAAAGTAAGAAGAGGGAGAAAGGGTAACTTCCCCTCCAGACAAAGCTTCTTTCTCTGTCCCCTTCTCCTGTGAAAGACTATATGCTTTTAAGGAAGAGCTCATGGCAACCTGTGTTTGTGGAACAACTGGAGGCACCAAGAACACATTCCCCTCCTGCTCCAAGTACAACATATTAGCCTTAAAAGTCTGTGGATTTTATGGAATTTTCAGGAATTTGCCACCCTAGGTTTGCAAACCTAATGTTCCTTTCTGCCCAGAGAGGCAACAGCTGTGGAACAGAGGAATTTTCCTATAGCGCTCCATAGGTCACTGTCTCAGTAAAACTGTCTTGTCTGATTTTTCTGCTGACAAATTATAGATCTAAAGAGGCATTGAACGTTGAACTCTAGCACTGATCAACTTAAGAATTAGACACTCAAGCTAAATCTGGTCAAATTTTACAAGAGAGAAGCTCAGTTAACAGGAGTAAATGTCAGTTAATCAGTCAGCAGTCAGTTAATATGTTATATGGGATATGCCTGATATAAAACATCCCATGTAATTGCAAAACATTCAATAGTACTGGAGTGATACCAGTAGTCAACTTCCCACAGTTTTGTGCTGATTTTCACTGGGATAGAGTCAATTTTCTTCATAGTAGCTAGTATGGGGCTGTTTTGGATTTGTGCTGAAAACTGTGTTGAAAATACAGAGGTGTTTTTGTTATTGCTGAGCAGTGCTTATACAGAGTCAAGACCTTTTCTGTGCCTCACCCCACCCCACCAGCGAGCAGGCTGGGGGGGCACAAGGAGCTGGGAGGGGACACAGCTGGGACAGCTGACCCCAACTGACCCGAGGGATATCCCATACCGTATGGCATCATGCTCAGCAGTTAAAGCTGGGAGAAGAAGAAGGAAGGGGATGTTCAGAGTTACAGCATTTTGTTCTCCCAAGTAACCGTTACACGTGATGGAGTCCTGCTTTCCTGGAGATGGCTGAACACCTGCCTGCTGATGGGAAGTAGGGAATGAATTCCTTGTTTTGCTTTGCTTGTGTGCGCGGCTTTGGCTTTACTTATTAAACTGTCTTTATCTGAACCCACGAGTTTTCTCACTTTTACTCTTCCGATTCACTCCCCCATCCCACTGCGGGGGGAGTGAGTGAGCAGATGTGTGGTGCTTAGTTGCTGGCTGGACTTAAACCACAACAAGTTTCTAACAGAAAGAGCTGCCTCCTTTTAAAAATGTGTATACAGGGCTGAATGAGCATGTTAAATACCTCTATGAATGCACCATGGGGTGGGGTACAGGTTAGCAAGGCCATTGTGTGTACCTACACTGGGAAAGATGAGGATTATCCCACAGTTGGAGAGGCTTCAGCTATATCTAAGCAAGGTATTTGGCTCTTAAGGCAACTGTTCCTCCTCTTCCCTGTAACATGTGTTGGAAGATGCTTGCTAGATTTCATATAGAAAATTCCAGTATTCTGCTGGTTTTCTCTTGCTGAATGGTTCTGCAAACACCAGGTCTGTATGCAGCAGTTCTGCTTTCCTTTGGCTTCAACATCCCCTTGCTCTGCTGTCCCAGTCTTTGCAAGCCCTTGGTGAACTGAAGATAGACACTCTGCTTTTAACTAATAACCAGTCCTTTTATGGTGACACACTGGTGTTCACCTTGGCCAAAAAAAGAGAGAAGGAAAGCATGAGACTTGCTGCACTTTCATTCCCCATGTCTCAATATGGATTATAATAACTGAATCTTCCTTAGTGCACAAGGCTTCTGTTGATTTGATTAACTTCACATTTTTTTTTCTGTGGATTCAATAGCAGACCTTCCCTCTCCCAGCTGTTGAAATGATCTGGCAGTCTGGAAGAGCAGTAATGGAATAGATTAGGCTATTGCAAACTGACTTTCATCATACATAGGGTTTGGACTCTGTGATCAGGGATTCTCCTGAAGCACAAGGGTTTAGGGCCAGCATTAGAGGCTGATGATATAAATTGCACTTGATGGAACCAAGCTTTGGCCAAGGTTGAAAACTGACTCTCAGGGCCCTGCGGCCCACAGGTTTGGTCTGGGTTCTTCATCCCCTGCAATAACTTCCCTGAACAACACAAGCCAGCTCTTGGACTGGTTCATGGTGATTAATCAGTCATCACCTCCAAAGCCACCAGATGTTGCTATTTATTGGATGTTTGAAAAGCAAGACATGTGAGTAGAAGATATTTGTCAGTAAAGCAGCAAGTGGATTTTCCAGTCTTTCTTGACTGCCGCAGATAGCTAGTGTATCTGGTATGCCACATCAAATAATGAGAATTGCATATCTCATCATTGTTTTCTGCGCAACACGGATATTTTTTCCAATGTCTGAAACATGACAATGGTCAAAGTGTGTTTAAAACAGCAAAAGAAAAATTAGATCACATGAGCTTACATTAAGGTTTAACATATGGCCCTGTTCCAGGTGAAAGCAATAGTGCTGGGCTGCAGAACGCATCTCCCTCTGTTTCATACGATTAGGAAAGGAGCCATACCAAGCCACAGAGAATCAGCAGGGCTCCTGCCCTCACTTTACATCTGTTCCAGTGAAGAGCAATATTAATGTTCTGAGGCCACCTACTGTTTACTTTTAATACTTGCATGTTGATGTATAGGGTACTGTCCAAGACAGCAGTCTTTTCTTGATGACCAGAAAGTATTCCTGATATTCCTTAAGGAAGTCAAGGTACATCAGAAACAGAACTCGCTCTACTTTAATTGCCATTGTCTTATTAATATAATAATCCTCAACTTGTTAATATGATTTTTCCATGGAAAATAAATATTGCCATCTCGATATTTTTTTTACTTCATTAACATCTTCTGCAGTCTCCATAAGAATACCATTAAAAAAGCCAGATCCTCCCAGAGCTTCCAAGTACTCAAAGCTCCTCCCAAGATTTTCAAGTACTCAGGAGGAGTCTAGATGCACAGAGTGAAATCCCAGCTCCACTGACTCACAAGCAATTATTCCCCTTTCCATCAATAGAGCTAAGTTAGGGTTTTTCTCTCTCAGTTCATCATAACAGGAATTTGCTGATCCCATGCTGTTAAATCCATCTGCTGCCTCAAGCTTTGGCTTGAAGCACAATGAATAAAAGAGGAAGAGAAAAAAGGAGGAGGAGAATCAGAAGCTGTTACCCATAAAATGTCACAGACCGAAAGCCTCAAGCTGAGCCTGTGGAGGCCAACCACTGCAGTACAATTGGAAAGAAAGCTGAAACTCCAGCCCCTACCATCTTCTGCCTATTACTAATAGCAGGATTCAGTTGAGCCTATTACACAAAGACTCCCTTCCATTTACACGTTTGTTACACATTCTCAGCTGCTATTTAAGCAAGGGCTCCCAGTTCTTGCTATAACACAGGTCCCACTTTCCTTCCTGTCAAACAGGGTCAGTTGGATGCTCAGCCCTCCTCTTTCAGTCTCGTCTAGCAAGCAACAGGACATTCAGGTCTGCTAACACCAGTCCCTCTCACCAGCATCTGGCTTATAAAGACTTCAATGCAGCAGTCAGTTAATCAATCAATCATCAATCAATGAAGGCATCAGTGGCTTATCCTTTTTTGTCAGTTCAACTTCACTAAAGCTCTCTTCTGTGGAAACCATATTCTTCAGAGACCTGTAGAAATCTGTTTTCCCAAAGTTATCTTTCCTCAAGTTGCTGTACCTTGCTGGCTAGATGTACCTGCAGGGGACAGAAGGTCTAGTTGTGCAGAACCACTGCTGCTGGGTACAGTCTACAAATCCTTAGAGAGAAGTTACCTAGCATGTTCCACACAGCTGCAATCACCTGTCTCCAAGGAAGATGAAAACAACTTGAAGCATGCATAGTCTCCTAATATTTTTAACATTCTTGTTAAAATGGGAGAAAATGGAAGAAATCTTAAAGTATTGGCAAAGCGAAGGCAAAGACTGAGTATGTTTGCTAGCCATAAACACTTTGAAAGAGTAAACACAGAGGAAGAAAAACCAGAGGC
Source organism: Scopus umbretta (assembly GCA_013400535.1). NCBI lineage: Eukaryota > Metazoa > Chordata > Aves > Pelecaniformes > Scopidae > Scopus > Scopus umbretta. The sequence continues at coordinate 7,797 of VZTL01062106.1, read as the reverse complement.
ATAAGGTGGAAAATCACACTGGCATGTGAAAAATTCTAGATCAATCCTAAATCAAAGCAGAGGAACCATGACATCTTTCTCCTAATGAACCTGTCTGTAACTTACAGGAAAAAAATGTCTTTTTATGAAGAGTCTAAATCCTGGAGATATACTGGTGTTCCCATATTGAGCACTAAAATATAACTGCATCTTCTAAGAAGTACTTGGGCATTTGTACTTTGCAGAAAATAATTATTTTAAACCTCATTGTAATGAGTAACCATATTTACTGAAATCCAAGAAGGTCATTTTTAGGGACTGAAAAATCTTAAGTTTTTCTATTGATTTCCTCATCAGATGTTAAACAATACCTTAATACGATGACATAAGAGGCAGTTGTTAATGAGCGGCTGGGTACTTTGCTGTATGAACTCCCTTTCCTCACCATCAATGCAATATAATTAGAAGTAGCTTTCCTTGAATTACTTTTTCCTTTCAAGTAAAAATTATTACAACTTTCTTCCTTAAATCAGCCATGAGGATTTACAGGGCCATGCTGAATTAAGAAAAATGAAGTAATTTCTGAAATAAAAGCTAAATGCCATCTGGATACCAGCAACCATGACCTGATTACTCTGAACTTGTGAAGACAGAGACCATCCCAACTGTAAGATACATATTTTCTGTTGCACATGAACAGATTCCTCATGTCTAAGGAAAATTATTAGTGAAATAGATCATGAGAAAAGTGTAACCACAAGAAAGAGCCTGTGAAGAAGAGTTTATTAGATTATAGCTATACTGCACAATGATGCAGGGCTCAGAGGAGGCAGATGAAGTAGCAGAGTTTTGTGGCTTAGGCAGTGTGCTCTTCCACTAGAGCACCAAATCTAATACGTCTTCATGGCCATGTGTAACAAATCGGTCAACGCTAACTTTGCACAGTGCTTGCATATGCCATGAATGTGAGCCCTAAAGTGATCAGGATAGTAAAACCCCACAGTGTTGGGCTCAAGTTCCTTCTTTAGCAGAGAAAAGAGATCATCCAGTGAACATGAACATAAATGTTGAGTAATATTTCCATTCTAATCTAGGTTTCCATTCTACTGCTAAAGGTAATCATATCTGTTACTTGAACTCTTCAGAGCATTTAATTTACTTTGACATTCCTGTTAAAAATCAGTACTGTGCCACAGAGCACAAACTGAATGGATTAAGCCCTTAGTAAGTAAGGGTACGTTCACACCACCTTTTCAGAGCCAACACAGTTAAAACTGCTGGAGCCCATTCCACTTGCTTATCCGCTTCCATGCAGCCACAGTGACACTTACAGGCAGCATGTGAGCCACGTGTCCAGTGTCCACACTGCTTAAAGGCAGTCTGAGAGGAAGCTGTCTACCCATTTCATCAATCTTGGCAGCCGACAATGTGGGGTCCCTCCAGGAAGGGCTAGCAATATGCCCCGAGATTTATTTCATAACCACCCTTGATCCAAGCAAGAAAGCAGCTTACCGTGCAGAATCAAAAAGAGGGTTGGCTCACACTCAGTGGAAAGGCTTTAAACATTAGAGGTGGCAGGAAACATGAATGACATCTGAAACACTGGCAGTATCAAGTGTAAGCCCAATGAGGTAGCGTAAGCCATTAAATTACTTCATCCAGTCTCTGAAATCACTGCAGACTGTCAAACTGCAGATCAACATAGTCACCGCAAACAAGAATGTGCAGGCAGAATGACTGATCAGGACTGCTTAGTATCTTTAGTTCATCCAAGCTGTTTTAATGCAGCCAACAGCAAAGTTACACATGTAAGTGCAAGTACAAGGTGGTAACACCATATAGAGAACACATGGAATGGAAGACTGAATCTTAAGAAGCAGTGGTTGTGAAAGTGTTTTACAGACTGTGTTAAAAAAAACATATGTGGCAGTACAAAGAACTAGTATCACATCTGAATCTATAATCAGGGCAATAATTAGTAGACATAGTCAGACTGCTTTTTCCCTTGTGTATTTGGGATAAAAAAACCCAGCACTGGAGTATTGCATCCTTTCAGGATTGCTTTTCAAAATCTGTAGCTGATCAATAAAAAGCCACAGAAATATTTGAGGGCTGAAGGAAATTTTTCTCTGGGACCAAGTTAATGAGCTTAGTGTGTTTAGTTTGTTTAAAACAAAACCTAACAAATTACTTGTTTCTAATCTATAAGACCATCACAGAAGAATACTGAACTTTAAAGAATTAGAGAGAAAGGAGTAAGAAGAGTCAATGCCAGAAGACGGAAGCAATCATTTGCAAATGAGAAATTAGGCAGAAGTTTTTCTATTGGAAGCCATTAACAGAAGGAGCAAACCAGCAAGGGAAGGAATAGGCTTTCTGTTCCCTGTTCATCTAGATGCCAGTCTGGGAAGTTGCCTTTTGTCTAGCGCAAGGCCTGTCCATCCATATCTGGGTGAAATGCAGCGGCCTGTGCCATGCAGGGCTTAGTGAATCACTGCGTATTTTGCCTTATATCCCTACAGCTGTGTCTTCTACAGCCTCCATCTCCAGCTTGCCTGCATAAACACTGAGTATAGGAAACCTGAGCACTTCAGACTGGTCATCATTATTTATATTGTCCACAGGCCCTCTCCTTGAGTACAGGCTGCAGTGATCTATTCAAACATTAAGACACAACTAACAGACAAGACTTCTCTTGTCTTATGCTGATCTGGCATACACCTATCACACGTTATGAATGTACAGTGCAAGCATTGTTGCAGACCTAAAAGGAAGCAAAATTGTAGTGGATGCACATGTATTTCTCTCTTTTCTCCAATGGGAGGAGAATTTTCTCTGGTTTCCTTCATCCTGTTAGCCCCAGAAGGAAGGTAGGGAGAAGGTTACACCAATATAGAATTGAATCATCGAATTGTTAAGGTTGGAAAAGGCCTCTGAGATCATCTAGTATATACAGCCACATATTTTAAGTACATCTGTAACAGAAGGCACAGATAAACTGCAATACATGCAGTTTTATTAACAGCCAAAATTTCTTAATAACCCATGTATTAATAATAAAGTTCTGTAACTGTGATTTCCATGCCTTGAAAATCACCTGGTGACTCATGGATATTGTCAAGTTACGCAAAGCTCACAAGATAGCTAGTCTACTCAGTGATTTCCATTTTTAATTTTTTAGCAGTCTGCCTATGAAGATTCCTTATATCAAGTATTGACATAGCAACAATTGATGTTAGTGAGAAATAACTAGCATCTCCTCATAATTAATACTCCCCAGTCATATGCAATAGCATAACCAACAATCAGGTTGACATTTGCTTCAACCCATTTCCAAAACATTTTTACCTACTGTAATTACATCTACAGAACAAACCTACTACCCATGTATGCAGTATTTTACTGAAGATATGTCGAACTAAGGAAAAAGAATTAGTTTACCATTACTTGTCCATTTACCATGCCCTTTTTAAATTTTTTCATCATTTTAGTCTCTACTATAGGAAGTCTAAAGTTAAAAATAACTTTGGATGCCAGTTCTTCTCCAAGAAGGAATACTGACAAGAAATTGCTCTTGTTTCTCAATCAGTTTGCTTCTTTTTCAGAACATTTCCTGGGAAGTATTCATATACAGTGTGTCTGTATATACACACTGTGGCCTTTCAATATATACAATGCGCTTATAAGGAAGATGGAGAGAGACTTTTTACCAGGGTCTGTAGTGACTGGACAAGGGGCCATGATTTTAAACTGAAAGGGAGTGGATTTAGATTGGACGTAAGGAAGAAATTTTTTACAATGAGGGTGTTGAGGCACCGGAACGCATGGTCCAAGGAGGCTGTAGATGCCTCATCATTGAAAGTGTTCAAGGTGAGGCTGTACAGGGCTTTGAGCAACCTGATCTAGTGAAAGATGGCCCTGCCAATGGCAAGGGGGTTCGACTAGGTGGTCTTTAAAGGTCCCTTCCAACCCAAGCCATTCTATAATTCTATGACTCTTTGATTGTAATGCTTTACATGGGAAAGAAAATGAGGACATAACAGTCTGCATGTATGAATAAACTGATCAAAAGCACTTGAATGCTGAATAAAGAGACAGTGAGGAATTATTTATCCTCCAAGACAAGGACAGTGTCTATACATGTGGGAGTGGTTAGGTGTGACCCATTGATTCATGACTTCATTTAGTTTTCGTGTAAATTTATTTCAGCTTGAAAGTCATGTTCTTCTTAGAGTGTGACAACGTTCCCTTTAAAGGTGAGTTGGCCAATTTGCATTCTGTGGTGATCATTATAGCAACTTCTTGCCTGCTGCTGGTATTTTAACAAAGCAGGCCAAAACCGCAACCAGCTACATCCTGTGCAACACCTTTGACTTCAGTAAGATTTCATGGACTATAAATTAGTGCAAAAATTGATCCAAACTTTGTAGTCTTCTTTTAGGAGCATGTAACACATGCACCAGTACAAGAAAAAAAAAAAACAAAACAAAACATCTGATAGAAGAACAACCACCTGGACTCCTTAATAGCAATATGAATACAATAAACCACTTGAAAAATCAGTGTCCTTGGATTTTCTTGCACAATTGAAAGTGTCATTTTAAGTGGCATGATTCATAACTACTCAAATTCTGTAGTTTTACAAGGAGCATTTATACATTAACTTGGAATATGGGGTGTTATAACGAATAAGTAGTGCTTAGGGTTATTTTTATTAGAGTAGATCACATTAATTAGCCCTGGTATGGAGGGGAGGAGAAATTTCTCTTGAATGCTCTACTCTGCAGTGCATTATTAATTTTCTCTTTCGTTCCTTTTTAGCTCATTAGCTTTTAAATGTTATAGTTCAATGCTGAGGTGAAGCTGGAAGTATCTGTTCACTCTGCCATCTATTTCAAGCCATCTTGAACCTGAACATACATAAGTCTATGGGACCTGATGAGATGCACCCCAGAGTCCTGAGGGAATTGGCTGATGTAGTTGCCAAACCACTCTCCACGATATTTGAAAAGTTATGGCAGTCAGGTGAAGTCCCTGGTGACTGGAAGAAGGGAAACATTGTGCCCATTTTTAAAAAAGGGAAGAAAGGAAGACCCTGGGAACTACCGACTTGTCAGCCTCTCGTCTGTGCCTGGGAAGATCATGGAACAGATCCTCCAGCTATGTTAAAGCACATGGAGGACAGGGAGATGATTTGAGACAGCCAGCATGGCTTCTCCAAAAACAGGTCCTGCCTCACTAGTGGCTTTCTATGAAGGAGTGACTACATCAGCGGACAAGGGAAAAGCAACGGATGTCATCTATCTGGACTTCTGTAAAGCCTTCGACG